>JASAMY010003866.1:0-160033 GCA_030248085.1 Paralinhomoeus sp. GSCO2_6
AGAAATCGGGGCGAACGATGCGCTTGTCAAAGGTCACAGAGTATCGCTTTTTTACGTCTTTAGACACAATCTTGTAGTCTTTCGTCCGGGCGATCTGTGGGAAGGCGACGTCGATCACGTCGTTGTCGGCGAACTGGACGAAGTTGTGGACGGCCGTCTTCATCGACTCGAAGTTGAGCACCTCGGAGCCGGCGTGATTCAGCGTAAACCCCCTGATTTTTGTTATCCAGGCGTCGGGGGTGGCGCCGCCTGTCGACAGCGACATGCTGTAGTTCTTTGGGCCGGCGCTGACGAATTCGGCAATCTCGCGGCCCTCGATCTCGTCGGTGAACAGCCCCAGCGTCTCGCCGAACGGCAAGTCGACAGGCGCTGCCAACTTCTCGGCGTAGATGACGCTGTCTGAAACACAAAAATTCTGACGACAGAGACAGGCGAGCGAATTTTTGTACCTGTGTCGCAGTAGTGTGCGTCAGTCTGGAGCTTGTCGATGGCCTCGTAGAGTCGCATGCGGGCGTTGGCGGTGACGAGCGAGGCGATCACGATGTTGGTGAAGGGCGTCGCCTCCTGGAACGGCTCCTTCCTGCGGTAGTCGACGAGCAGCACGTCCTCCGAGACGATCGTGACGCCGCGCAGTTCTAGGGTGTCGTCTGCAGTCAGCTTCACCAGCTCGTCCATCTCCGTCAGGAACTTGCGTGAGGTGAGGTCCGTGGCTTGTCCCAACTTGCCCCAACTGAAATGGATTGCAGCTACACAAGGGACGGTGAGAAAATTAAAAAATTGCGCTTACAAGCTGTTGAGGCAGAGTTTCGCTAGACTCCTTAGGCTGGGGCACTTTTTGATCTTGTCGGGGTCCAAGTCGATGCCCTCCACCTCCTTGACTTGGCGCAGGTACTTCGCCTTGTCGTCCTCTGTCTTTGCCCACTTTGGCCAGCCACTGCTCTCGAGCTTGATCTTGAGCATGGTGTTGATGTACTCCGAGAACAGGCCTAAATTTGCGGTTAGGCAACTGTCGACACCATGTACAAGAGGGAAACGGACCGGTTGTGTCGTCGGAGCCGTCGTAGATGGCCGTCTCAGGGAAGTGGTAGACCTCGAAGATCTCCAGGATCTTGTAGCCCTTGGAGACGGCGAGCTGGAGCTCGGGGGTTGGGTAGGTGGCGATCCAGGACCGCTCAGTGTCGTTGTCGTGATTGCAGGAGGGCTGCAGATTGTCCATGCAGCTGCGGCAGTTCCCAAACAGCAGCTTGGCCTCAGTGCGGTAGGGCAGCACCGGCAGGTGGAGGCGGCGGGGAGGCAGAACTCTGGCCTTGGCAATGCCAAAGTAGGTCGAGATGTCGGCAAAGTCCTTGGTGATGACCTCGGGGTGGCCCACTGGGAAGCGGGCGTACTTGCAGACCCAGGGGTAGAGACTGCAGTAGTCGATGTAGCGCCCTCGTTCTCCGTCGCCATATTCGTGGAACATTTTGAATGTTTCCGTGCGCCCGCCTGAACCATTATTAGACAGTAATATTCCTAATAAGACCAAAAACACGCAAATCTACCATATAGGGCGTCTCGTGGCTTGATCGGCGTGACGACTTCTATGGAGGCGAATCGCCTCTTCTTCTCAGCGTCCGTCTGCAGCTGGCTCTGCAGCTCGCATTCGTAGATCGACTCGACCTCATAGCCCTCCTGACGGATGTCGGCAGCTCTGTTGACGGTTCGCTGGTGCGCCTCCTCTACAGTGACGTTGCCGCCCGGCAGAGTTGTGCTCCGGTTAGGGAAACAACGCTCGCAGCCGTGGAAGAGACACCTAAATAGCACGCATATCGCATATTGTACAAATTGATGGGAAAAACATACCCGTTGAATTCGAAGACGGTGTTGGTGCTCTCCTCAAAGCCATCGACCCTGTAGTTGCCAATCTTCTTCTCGCGAATCGAGTTGCCGATGTGGGCGATCTGTCGGCCCTCGAACTTGTTCAGGTAGATGAAGTACTTGAGGGCGATGGCCGACTGGAGGTCGTGGTAGCGGTAGCCGTTGGGGGGCGTGATGCCGATGGTGTCCTCGGGCAGGAAGTTGCCTCGGAAGCCCTTCATGCACGATGAGGCAATGGTCGTGGCCGAGGCGAAGGGGTCGAGCCGCATCAGCTTGACGAAGGCGTCCCGGAAGGCGTAGCAGCCCTGTCGGAGGACGTCGACATCCGTGACGCAGTACTCGACCAGCGTCTTGTTCATGTCGAACTCTTTGCCATCTTGCTCCTGCAGCCAGTCGAGCAGCTTCTTCCTGGCGCCCGTCTTCATGTGGTCCGCGTCGTAGAACGAGGCGTCAAAGAACGGGCCCTTGTAGAACCGGTTCTCTCGACTCAGCGCCAAGTAGGGGAAGTACTGCTTTCTCGTGTCGAGGCCGAACGCGTCTGGGATGGCTGACAGGCTCATCGGCAGAAACGCGAAGGAATCCTTGAGGGTCAGTCCGTTCAGCTCCAGCGTCAGCACCTTGAGAGCTCTGTTGATGATGTCGGGCCCCAACCCCCGCTCCAACAGTCGCCCCAGGATGATCACGGCGTCGTAGCCCTGGGAGTTGTGGCAGATGGCCAGCCCTCCCTTGTTCTGGTCGGAGAACAAAAAGTCCATGAATGAGTCCAGAGGCTCCGGATCGGTCTCGTCGGAGAAGATGAGCTCGTGGTGGCCCTTGCACGAGGGGCAGTCGCGGACGGCGCGGTCCCAGTTCTCGTAGCACCCATCCGACGACCGCTGGACGACGATCAGAGCAACGTCGTGGGCGCGCGTTCCGTCCTCTAGCTCGCGAGTGACATAGCACTCAAAGTCGTACCTAAATAGCGCCACTTGAAAATGATAACGAGAACGATAAGGATAACTGACCAGAGCATGAAGGCGGGCTGTTTCTCCTTGTCCAGGTCGATGGGCGCCATGAAGCAGAGGTGCTCGCCGTCTTTTGCCTTGATCTGTCGGCACAGGAGACAGCGCGTCTGGTTGCAGAGGTGTTCCTTGTTGCGGTAGATGCTCCAGCCGCAGACGGCGCAGATCTTGACCTTGTCGCAGACCGCCAGGTCTCGGGTGCCGTTGTGGGTGGACGTGGCCTTGTGCTGGGCGAAGCACTGGTCGTTTGCGAAGTTCCCTGCAAGAGTCACTGGTTAGAATAGAGTTTAGGAAATGAAAATTTGCTTACTTTTGCAATCGGCGCAATGCTTGTACTCGCCGCCATCTGGTTTCTCGCACCGGCCGCCTACGCCCCAGCAGTATGGGCAGGTGTTGTCGCACTTGTGATCGCGCCTCTGGTCGTACCCCTCGTTGCAGCCTGTGCAAAAGTACTTGCACTTCCTGAAACAAACACAGTCGCTTTGAGTCAATTGATTAGTGTATACAGGTAAAGACTTACATGAATTTCGGGAGTGACCCGATAAGGGTCGCGTGGCCGTCGTGGAGCAGAATGTCGACTCGACAGGCGCCGGTGCCCGGGCCTCGGAACTCGAGCTTGGGGATGGCGCCCTTGACCGCCCACATGTAGAGGTCGAGCTCCGCCACGCTCCTCTGGATGGTGGCGGCCGCGGCGAGGTCGTAGGGTCCCTTGAGAGGCAGACCGCACTGCCGAGCCAGCTTCATCGCCTCCTTCTTCTGTAGGGTACAGCCACCCCGGTCTCCTCGTCTGAGGGTGTTGTAGCGACGCAATGCCCCCCTCGACGCGTTGCTCTTGGCCTTGGCGATACCGGTTACAATCGCTCTAAAGAGACAAACACCTCAGGTACAGTTGACGGAATTTACAAACAAACCTTGTCAGGCAGCGGTCGTCATGGGCTGGGATCCTAATGAAAGTCTGCTTCCTCTTGCCTGAGTTGCCTTCGATCCAGCGGTCGACGTTGAGCACGACGTTGCCCTTGCCGCCGGTGCGGGGCAAGTCGATCGTCGTCACCTCCATGCGGACGTCCTCGAGTCGGGCCGATGCGTTCGACTGCTGGAGGCTTTGTAGAAGGTGCTGGAGTCGCTCGACGGAGAACTTGGCCTTCTCAGTGAAGGGGATCAGCGCCGGCCGCTCAAACGCCTTGTTCGTGATGCGCACGCCGATGCGAGCCGTCGACGACGAGCTGGCCGCGGCGGTGCTGAGGACGGCCTCGATCGCGGCCGTGAGGTGCGCGTCGCAGCCAGGCTCCAGGTGCAGCTCGAATGCCTTGCACTTGGTGTGGAACTTCTTGGACTGACGCTCGCCGAGGGGGCGGATGGTGAAGGGCTTGTCGACACCGCCGCCGCCTCTCTGGTCGTCGTCGTCGTCAGGGCAGATGAAGTCGAAGAACTCGGCCAACTCGGGCGTGGAGTTGACGCCAGTTGGGAAGAGCTCCGTGTAGCGCTGGAGGATCTCGTCGGCCAGCTGCTTGTCCCACTTGTAGCTCTTGTTCGCACATAGCTCGACTAAATCAGCATAAGTAAACATCTTCGCAAGAAGAGTGACGACCTCCTCAATCGAACTACCTTATAAGGGGGCCTCTGCACAGTAGGGGCGGTTTCGCGCCACGTGTCCGGCTACCTCATTGGTCAGTTGGCGGTTTTCATTGTGACGTGGCCTCGTTTCGATTGTTGTTCGAAATGACCCCTGCTGGGTTGTCTAGACGTGGGGTGATGAGTCATCGTTTCCTCTTCTGTTCGTGGTGACGTGTCCTCTTCAAACCTCCCCTGCTAGGGTTTCGCCACCAGACAGAAGCCATCTGAAACGCAAAGTACACGAAATAATACACACTTGTACATTTCAGGATCGCCCTATGGATCGACAAAAGGATGGCCCTATGCTGCCGAATGCCTGATTGTCTGATTGAGGCGCGGTGGGGAAGGGGAAGGGTGAGAAATGATCACTTTTGTGTTAAGGCAGAGGTGTTATAACCTGCGAGAATGCCCTACGCCGGCTTGCTTCCCTTGGCAAAGGTATGACATGGGTGTGGAGGCACAATGCAACGAGTATGCTATAGATGCGGATGCCTTTGCTTGGACCCTCTGGCCCCCCATGGGCCACGGTTGCGCTCGATAATCTCGATCACGGCTTCGCCCGCCACTGCTCCCTGGACATGTTCGAGCGGGGTGGTAAGGCGGCATTTACATGCGACGCCGAGTCCATCGTCGAGCTCCTAAACGCGGCGAGTATCGGCGGAGAGCAGGTCGTTAAAAGCATTCACTTATAATTCAACCCCCCTCCCTCTCTCCATTGTGCAGGTGACGTACAAGCGCGGATGCATGGCGGTTATGGAGCTCCGATATGAGCTCAACCACTACATCGGCATCCATGGAAACGGTGCGCTCCTGCACGCGCTCAAGGTCGTGTTTGTGAGGGACCTGTCGGGCAGCACCATCCTTCAGGTTCCCCCCCCCCCCCCCCCCCCCCGACCCCACCCCTCCCGTCGAGCACTAGCAATGGTCTCTTCAGACCTTCTATCCGGTGGGGTGCTCCCCCTTGCAGTGCTCTACCTGCGCGGGGGGAGGCCAGCTTGTACCCGTGTCGAAGGAGCCTCTGTGGATTGGGGCCGACGGCTGTATCGCTTTGGGTCAGCTCAGCGTCGGCATCCAGTGCCCTCACGGCGCCGGACTCCAGAGGCCTCCGTTGGGCGCCGGAGATTTAAAAAACTGGGCGATGAAAGACGAAGTGATCCAATACCTCAAGGCGGGCTACAAGTACGAGTTCGACGAGGTCGTCATGCGCGTGCAAGAGGGCAAATGCGCAACGTCTCAGTGTCCCCTCAAGAGCTGCGGCGACCTCTACACGGGTGGGGAATGCCAACCCATTTGCAAACCACAGTTTTACCAGTATAGGAGGGCCGAATGCTCTGTGCGAGCCCCACCAACGCCTCAAGGGGAAACTGTGCTGGGATAATGCGAGGCTCGACAATCCCAGCTACAGCGGAAACACGACGTAAGCCAAAATCAGCCCCCACGTTTGTGCATATACCTGGAAGGAATTTCAGCTGGGGTCGGGCCGGCCTCTACCACGCAGGCGGGGTGCTCATGAAAGGGCTGGCGGCTAGCTGCCTGACCGAAGTGCAAGACTTGGAGTCGCTAGGCTTGGTGACGATTAAGCCATCGACCGGGACCTACCATCAGGTATATCAGTTGTATTTTGTTCCACAGTAAGTTAATGAAAAACGCGTAAACGGGTCATGGTTCCGTGCCAAAGCGCCAAAGTAGCTTCTTAAGCCTCAAGCTATAATGATGGTAAGCGTAAGCCTAGTGTAGGCAAAACCTATATCTCCTTCAGGTATAATGGTGCTCGTCTGCGCTCGAAGCTGAGCCGGCCTGTGTTTTGTTGGATGTGAACGTTGTTGTGTTGCTGTTGTTGTTCTGTTGCATGAAGCCTCATGCTTGTGCACGACATGGTGATGCATGCTTGCGCATTGATTGCATACATGCTACTGCACGCATTGATCCGCATGCGGCAAAACGTTTTGCTATTTTTGCTTGCTGCGCTGTTGCTGTGCTATTGCTGCATGCATGCTATAGTCCGAACTTCCCCATCCATGTTTTCAATAGTCTAGGGTGGCGGTGCAACAGTTTTAGCGCGTGCGCTTTCGTTTCGTTTTCATCATCACAGGTTTTGCTTCTTCCTCCACCGGCGACTGGCGTTTCTTTGACTTGGAGTGGTTCGACTTGGCTTGCGGTTGGTGATCTCCGCCTTCTTTGTGCGTGCTGCGCTGCTGGGCCTCCGTCGTTTCAGGTTCGGGAGGCGCCTTCTCTTGAGAGCCGACTTGTTGGGGCGCCGTTTCGGCAGGCTGAGGCGGCATCTCGACGGGTTCAACTTGCGGGGTCCGTGCCGGCGGCTCGTCGCGAGCTTGGATGGCCTCGGTGTGCTGTCGTCCAAGGAGGTGATTCGCGAAATATTCTTGGTTGAAGCACGCCTTGAAACGGTTGGTTTAGGCCTGTTGAGGAATGGGGTGGTGTTCACCTTCGAGCAGAGCTGGCAGTACCACTCAGGAACCTTGCCCTCTGCCAGCGTCGCGTTGAGCCTGTGACGAGCGCCCCCCAAGTGGGTGTCGTAGTAGGCTTGAGAAAAGCAGCGGACGTTGCAGAGTTTGCAGAAGAGCGAATTCATATTTTTGGTAAGTGATGTCTGTGCTCCCGATCGCTTGGCTTTTATAGGGTAGAATTTACGCACAAGAATGTGATGAGTCAACAGCTACACGTGTAAACACACAATGGTCTCTAATACTTCTGAACAGTGTGATGACTCACTCTTTTTCGTCAGGTTTTCGTCTGCTAAACCCTAGGGTACATAAGGGCGGCGCTCCCTCATTTGAGGCACAATCACTATGACTTTTGAACCTATGGATTCCAGTGATATTCAGCAGGCCACGCTAGTGTGCACTGAGCCGTTCACTGACGTGAAATACTTCGGTGTAAACCTGCGAGGGGAGCGCTACGTAACAGCCTACAACTGCTACCTGAGAAGCTTCGCCGAGGTCGCGTTCCACCACCTGTACGAGGCGCGACGCCGCGCTTGCTATGGCTGCAGACACCCATACGGCTCTGCAGGGCACGACTGCAATGAGCGCTCGTCCCAGTTTCGCTACAAGCTACGGCTGATCGAGGAGCTGGCGACGCTCGTCAATCGCAAGGACGTCTTCAAAGCTTTTGCCAAGGAAGCAGCAGCCACCGAGGTGCCGGTCGCGGACGCGATTCTCTTCTTGGAGAAAGACCCTCTCAGCCGGGCCGACGGCATTGATACGAGATTCATGGAGGCGCTCGCGACTCAACTCTTCTCGCCACACCCCAAGGATCCAACGCGCTTAGGGAAGATCAATGCGATGGTCTTCCCATACACGCCCTAATAGGGATCGCCAGTGATCACAATTCACTGATCTCGTTGTCACTGGTGGCGGCGTTCCTGCAACTAGGCTGTTTTCGCATTGCCACCTTTCGCTAGCACGCTCACAGCGATCCGCGGCGGCGTCTCTTTCGATAGACCTCCAGGACGAAGATGGCCAGAGCCGCGAGCACGAACACGCAGAGCACCGTCGTCCACAGATCTAGATTGTTTTTTTTTAACACTTGTTCCGCGATTACGCATATGTGCTACTCACTGTTGCCCTGACTGACGCTCTCCACGTAGCACTGGAGGGGGATGATCATCTCGGGGCCGTCCTTGTCGAACTTGGCTCGGAACGCTCGGATCTGCTTGGCGGTGGCGTTCGCGCAGTTCAGCAGGACCTAAAATCTCGGGAGTTCTAAGCACAGGTTCACGCGTTGACCTTGGACACGTTGGGCGGAATCTGGACCATGCTCGTATCGCAAACGGCTGTCTGATTGCTAAAGTACTCGCACATTGTCAGTTCCAAAATTAAAATCGATAATTATCAAAGCGACCTGTCGATTTAAAAAGTTGTGCGCATGTGTCGGTGACAGTAACTAGACCATCCGTTCAAATATAGTTACGTACGTTTGAAAAATACAAACATGTAAATAACGTTACCATACTGGAATGACATGTAAATAATTTTACCGTAGTAATAACTGACATGTAAATATAGCAGTAATTCTTTCTGCGTTTTCGAAGATTTTCGTTGACGAAATGGGCCAGTACTTAACGGCTGATCGGTTCCTGGATTTACCATTATTTCTTCTCAACAAAAATGTACAAGATGGAAATCTTCTGCTGCCAGGACTGCCGCTACTTCTCCTCTGACCCGCAGCAAGTCCTGGGCCACGTCGTGCTGAACCACATCGAAGGCGCTGCCGAGCTACTGGGCGCGCCGACGCACCCTCCTCCTCCACCGCCGCCGCCGCAGGGCTACCCGGGTCCGCCGCCGCCTCAGGCCTTCAACTACGCCCGCACGCCGCCGCCGCCGTCCTACTCCGCTGCCGCCGCCGCCGCCGCCGCTGACGACTCCACCGAGGCGCGGAATGGCTCGCTCGGCTGGGGAGAGATGCCGCCACCGCCTCTTCACCGCCAAGACACCGTCCGACTGCCGCCTACTCCGGAGGTGGTGGACGAGCAGCGCCTCGTCGCCCTCGCTCAAGCCGCCGACGAGCTGCCGCCGCCTCTTCGCCGCCAAGACGCCGTCCGACTGCCGCCGACGCCTGAGGTGGTGGACGAGCCGCGCCTCATCGCCCTGGCTCAAGCCGCCGCCCAAGGTCGTCGTGCTGTTTGCAAGTGTTAAAAAAATTGACGTCTGTTGTCTTGTTTAGTCGCGCCTGAAGACAACGACGACGACGACGGCGCCCTGGCGGATGCCGAGAACACGAGCCCCGCAACCGCCGTTCGCGCCCACCGAGCCGCTGCGCGCCGTTCCAGCGCCATTCCTCGCCGCCGCGCGCCCCTCTCCGTTCGTCGAAACGCCCAGCTGCCACCGATACTGATGCCCGAGAAGCGCTGGGATTGAGCGTGCCCGCTCGTTTGCGTCCACCCGTTCGCGTCCACCCGTTCCGCGACGCGCCCCCTGTGATTGGCGCCTCATGTGCGTCTAGGTCCCTCTGCGTGCGACCGGTCGCCGCGTTGACGAAAAATTTCGAAAAACCATCGCTGCCACGTGTACGACGCATGCAAACAATGTAGGAACAAACGTTGCCGTCACACGTAGGTCCGTTCAATGCACACGAACATCAATCGCGCAGAAGCACATGGATACGAACGAATAAGCGACGTAGATGCACTTGCGAGAATCCTGTCGGCGCCTAATAGTCCATCTACGCAGAAAAGTTACGCCCGAATTGTTTACGCCCATAAAGGAAAAAGTTACGCCGAAAATCTACGACGAAGGGGCGTAACTTTTCTGCGTAGATGGGGGGGGTATACTACTCGTGCTATTCTCTTTTCTCTTGCTTGCGTTGCCTTGTGTTTGGGCCGTAACCCTCCAAATAGCCATCCATATACTACCCAAGTGGCCCCTCCTCTGGCCCGAACGAATGAATTAAGCCCCAGGCGGCTAATTAGAGGGTTTGTGGTATGTGTCAAAGATTCATTCCACCTGCAGCTTTCAGGTGTCGTTGAAGAATCCATAGTAACCTTGGATATCCCCCTCACCCACCACCTTTAGGGCCGCGGTCGAAGGCAGGGGCACTATTAGAGCATTACCGTATCCGTATTTGTGGCTCATTTTTTACAAAAAAAAAACACTTCCTCAGTTTCGGTGCCAAGCGTCGTTCCGAGTCCACTGGGATTATTTGGAACGATACGATGGACGACTTCTCCAAGCCCGACGCTCCGAACGTCTTTGGCTATCCGCCCTCGCCCACAAATTTCATTGAGCCACACAAGCGACCAATGTCCTCCATGATACCCACAGTGGTCTACAACAAGGAGACCGGCAATGTAGGTCAGGCATACAAATGATACAAGAGATGTAGGGACCTGCCCTGGACCTACATACTACAGCACATGTGGATGACCAGGCCAAAGAGAGACAAATCATCACCAAAACCTCACTCGCTGGTCTCTGCATGACGCCATCCCGTCTAGAGCCGCACAATCAGCCAAAGACCCCCAAGAAGAATCCCATCTGTAATCTAGGGCAGCGACGGCACGAGAAATTCCATTGAGAGGGAGGTCAGCGATCGAGTGGATTCACCAAAAATCGAACCCTGGACCTTGCGCGCAAGAGGCCGATTCTTTACGGCTAGGACATACGCTGCCCCTTCAAGCACATACTGCAGCGTTGATTCCAGTTGTTGTTTAGGTAAAGCTTGCAGTTGGCGCCTCCGGCGGTTCATCGATTATTTCCGCAACAGCGACAGTCATACTGCGGTCGCTTCTCTTCAACGAGTCTTTGAAGAAAGCGGTCGATAAGCCGCGCCTGCACAACCAGTGGCTGCCTCACGTCACAGAGTATGAGCCTGGACAGCCTGAAGTGCGTGCGTGCGTGCGTGCCGGCTTGCCTCATCCGCTAGCCTGTTTAGGCATTTATAAAATCCCTCTCTCGGCGTGGGCAGCAGTTCAAACAACGCCCTTATTACATCGGCAACGCACAGGCGGTGCTGCGGCCGAGCGAAGACGCCGCCACCCTCCACGCCGTCAGTGACCACCGTCGCCCCTCCACCGCTCGACCAGCGGGCTACTGACGAATGTGGCAAGCAGACTAAACTGCCGAGTGAAACCTTCGCACCAAGATATTATTATGTTATTGTAATGCCACTGTAATTGTGCCCTCGCTGCCTTTATGCATTTGTCTACAGTGTGTGAACGATGAGCATAGAATACCTGTGGGCCTAAAATGAAATCTTGATTGCACAGTACAGAAAACGGTAAATTGAGCGCAACGCAAAGATTTGAGTGTCTACAGTTTCGCCTAAATTGCCAGTGCCAGTTCAATCGATTACGGTAGTAGAGACGCAGTTGCGCAATCCTATAATCCACACGTTCATATCTCTTGGTCATTTCACGTTGTTTTGCTTTGAGAATTTTGTGAATTTCGCGTCAATTTCTCTCTTGTCCAACCAGTCATGAATGCGGCTCAGTCGAGACAAGCCAATAAAACCGTGAAAAAGGCGCAAAAATTTTTGGAAAGTCGGGAAAATCAGCAGAAAATGCCCGAAAGTCAGCAGCTGCAAGAGGAAACCTGCTGTGTCATCTGTTGCCACGAACCCGAATTGTTCTTCGTAAGCGATTGCGGCCATTGGGTTTGCTTCGAGTGCGGCATTCGGATGAGAGTCATCTGTGAAAAGCAGGAGTGCTCCATCTGTCGAGCCGAGGCAAAACAGGTTTCGTTTCTAAACCTTTTGGTACAATTTTGGTTTGACTATTTCAGTTCGCACGCACGCACGCACACACACACACACACAGAAACACACACACACACACACACACTGTGTCAAAATTGGGTGTTCTCCTGTGTTCTATGTGTGTGTGTCACACACACACACACACACACACACACACACACACACACACACACACACACACACACACACACACACACACACACACACACACAAACACACACACAGAAACACACACGGACATGGACATGGACATGAGGATGCTATTGCTTTGCTTTATCCGTTCGGTCCGTTTCTATCGTGACATTTTTATTTTACCTTACTTAGTCGTGTTATGCCGTTATCCGCAAAATTTTAATAAATGTTGAATTAAAATTCAGTGTCTCATCACAACGCGACCCACCAATGGGCGCCACTTTGACCGCAGCTTGTGGAATCCGGTCAGCAGGAAATTTCGATTGAATTTCGAGAATTTGAACTGTTTCAACGCTTTTAAAGACCTCTTGGCGCATGTCTGCTGCCTCTGCCAGGATGAGTGCGTTGCAATTTTCTTCGTTTTGTCAGTTAGTCCCGATTTAAAACGGAAACGGTGCCATTATTAATGGTCTTGTTTGCTCCACAGAAAGTATGATGTTAGCTGCCTGGGGGGTGGGGGTGAATCAAGATCGTTTCAAATCAAGGTGTATCGATTGATATGGGTTTAATTCACCCAGTGACCCAACATGGTGCATTCTTGGCGAAAAGTGCGTGTAAAAAAGCCCCAAAATGTTATCGATCATACGTGTAGATTGGTCCAAAACCCAGGGGGGGGGGGGTGGCTGGGGGTTTCGAGGGGGGGTCTAGAGCCATCCCAGGTAAAATGTCCGGGATCGGAAATTTTTGGAGGAGGGGTTGTCGAAGTGGAAGATTTCGCACCAAAATAGCGGGTAAATCGGTGCTTTTTAGTCCAAAGTGTCCCAAAAACAACGCCTAAATAGCACTTCTTAAGCGTTTTTGGGTCACACTACAATGAAAAAGGATACAAAAACACGCATATTCACCCAATTTTTCAATAATGACAAGGGGGTTTCCCGCAACTTATCCGGGATGGCGATGGCCAGGGGGGTTCCTCCCGCAAAAAAGCGGGACGGCTATAGCCGGGGGTGAAACCCCCCTAACCCCCCCCCCCCCTGAGCCCACGTATGTTATCGATCTCAAAGGCATTTTTAATGCTCCCTTTAGCTAAAACAATCCAATTGCAAACATACATCGCCGCATGTCATTTTTGCAACAACAGTTTGTTGAGGTTCAACATGAGCGGGAGCGGGCGCTTCTCTTTGGGCCGGGAGATTCTTTCTTAATCCGCTTTGTATCGTTCTCTATATATTTTTATATTTTTTGAATTTTTCCCCCTCCAGACCCGAGTTCGGGGACTTCAAGCAGCTGCGCCAGCACACGCAGCGCGTCCACCAGAAGTTCTACTGCGAGCTGTGCGTGGAGCACCTGAAGTTGTTCACCTGGGAGCGCAAGATCTACTCGAGGGAGGAACTGGGCAGGCACCGACGCATCGGGGATTTGGACGACCGCAGTCACAGGGGTGGGCGCCTCCTGTGTGCATGCATGCAGTACGGATGTCAGTAGCGTATATGGACGCCCTAGCACCACCTACCAGTGGCGTCCGAATTCATTTCGCGGACGGGAGAATGAGATTTCGATTAAATACGCAATTTTGCAGAAAGGCCCTATATGTACCTAGCCTGTAACATTTTTTGGACATTGACCCGTTTCGGGCACAAAACGTGCGTCCAACGTCAGCACTTCTACGGTAACTGTCGAATTTTGTCGACCCATTAACGCTTTTCCAAAGTTATGCGTGCCTACAACCGTGCGCCGCCGGCGAAAATTCTTGAATGCTGACTTTACATTTTTTTCGTGGAATTTGAGTATAATTGACAGATTGTAACAGGGGGTCTAAAATTCCGGGGGGGGGGGGTATGTCCCCAGACTAGAGCCCGCTGACATTATTATTATCCTAGCGCCGCTCTCCGTTCAGGCCACCCCGCGTGTCGGTTCTGCGACGTCCGTTTTCTGGACGACGACCACGTCTTCCGGCACTTGCGCGTCGACAACTTTTTCTGCCACTTCTGCGATGCCGACGGCAGTACCAACACCTTCTTCGCGTCAGTTGGACGCGCACGCACGCACACACGCACACACACACACGTGTTTGTTGCGCGCTGCTGACGAACTTAACATTCATTGGGCATTGGTAAAAAGAAAACAACGTTTGCACTTCAATGCACAATCTTCAATTTGGCGTTGATTACAGCCATTTTTTTACTTGTGTGACCACAAGCCATGGTGGGGTGGGGCATGAGACCAGAGCTAACTGATCTGGCTTGGGCAAACCGAACCAGACCACCCGAAACTCCCTCAGTCAGTCTCAATCTTTGCTTGCTGCAACAAGTTTTGGCATTGTCTTATTTCAGTGAATACGACCAGCTGAGGGAGCACTTCCTCGCGCAGCACCACCTCTGCGAAGAGGGCAACTGCGCCGGCGAGCGCTTCACCAACGCCTTTAGGTCCGAGCTGGACCTCAAGGCGCACAAGGTGTGTATGCACGCACGCACACATTCTGCTTGTTGTTGTTGGACTGAGGGCAACGCTAGGACGCTGCCAATGGCCCATATAGCATAGGTACTCATCTCCGTGACGCCTTCCTGTTTAGAGGCACGAGCCATGAGGGCAGCCATATGCATGCGGAAGAACGCCATCTGTAACCTAGAGCTGCGACGGCATGAGAAAATCAATTGAGAGGGAAATACTCGTTCTAGTGGCTCCATCAAGACTCGAACCCAGAACTGTGCGCGCAAGAGGCCGGTTCTCTACCGCTAGGCCATACGCCGCCGCCATACCTGTAACTGGGTCTGGAAGAGTGGGGGGGGGCGGTAGACGGCTCTTTTTGGGGTCGGGGGTGGCTGGAGCAAAAAGTGGGGGGGGGGGGGTAGCTGGACATTTTTTAGTCATACTGGTACTTTTTGGTCAACAATGCGTATAAATAGGGTCTAAACAGTGTTATTTAGCTGTTTTATGGTCATATAACACTGAAAAGCACTGAAATACACCAACATTTACTCACTTGTGTCGTTTTAGACAGGGTGAAAATCAATTGGGAAAATTCTGGGGGGGGGGAGTTGGGTGGGTGTTGGAAAAATGGTGCGGGGCCCCCACCCCCCCCCCCCCCAGTTACAGGTATGGCCGCCGCGCTCTGCTTGCTCAAGGACCCAGCTAAATAGTTCCATTTGCAGTCGTCCGTCCACTCGAAGACGATGAAGCGGCAGGACCGCCAGTTGAACATGGACATCCAGTTCGGGGCGGCCAGTCACCCCAGGGCCCAGTTCCAGCGCGACCCCAGGGACAGACGCAGGCAGGGGCCCGGGCCCCAGCAGGGCAGGGCGTCGCCCAGGCCTGCGGAGCCACCCACGGGACCCATCTACGTGCCCGTAGAGGAAAAGGGGTCCAGCAGGTGCGGTTCAAGTCTTTTGCACCAGCGAGCCAAAGTAGTCGAATCACGTTTGCACAATGAATAATAGGTGGGCACACGGCCAGTGGTGGAGGCAGGGGTCCCATCATTTCGGGGGGGGGGGGGTGCGGATTTCGCAGCGCTGGTGGGATAGAGTGAGGCCATTTGGCCCGCGTTTCCATCGAAAGAAGCGTCTCGAATATTTCGCCCACAGCGCTGTAGTAAAAAACACGTATGTACAGGGCTTTTTTTATATGTCCCAAGTTTGTTGGCAAATAACTTGAGCTGTGATAGGTCTTTTGGGTTGAAATTTTGAGAGCACGTAGTACCTGGATTGCCATTTGTTGTCCTAAGATTTCAGTGAAATCCATTAACGTAAGCGATAGTTATGCCCCTTTCAAGAGGAGGTCGTTTTCAACGAAATTTCGTGCCACTGAAAGCGCGATTGCGCCCACTGCGAGCATCCCATTTGGACCAAACTTGGTGAAACTGCTGCTCACGTCATCGTCTTCAACCTACCAGAACGAAAATACCGTAGTGTATACTTCTCGCTTAAGCGCACATGCAGAATGAATGCGTGCAGTGAACAGAGCGGTCCAATGGAAATGCATAACTGTGTCGTGCAGTGGGAATTGCGTTGGCCGCTTTTGCACCCAAACGTTACAAGATGCTGTAGACAGACAGAAAAGGAAAGGGTACCAGGATATGATTGGTTGTCATCATCCATCTTTCATCCTGTCTGTCTATGTTGTAGTGTTTGTGGTGCGCATCCCTGCAACCTCTCTCAGCCTGTGTCTTAGTGTTGGGCTCAGATAGATAGCTGACCGACGTCTGGACAGTGCGGTTGATGAACTTTCAGGCATCGACGACAATGACGTGAGTAGCAGTTTTACCAAGTTTGGTCCAAATGTGACGCTCGCAGCAGGCGCAATCGCGCTTTCAGTGGCACGAAATGTCGTCGAAAACGTCCTCCTCTTCAAAGTGGCATAACTATCGCTTACGTTAATGGATTTCACTGAAATCTTAGGACAACAAATGGCGAACCAGTGACTACGTCCTCTCAAAATTTCAGCAAGACGTATCACAGCTCAAGTTATTCGCCAACAAAGTTGGGACATATAAAACAGCCCTGTATGTGTGATAACTTCTACAAAGCGCAATTGTTTGTCCTTCGTTCCACAAGATCGTTCTCGCACTGTAGTTATTTCTTAGGGGCCATTTATACTTCGCTCCGCTCTGCTCCGCGCAGCGTAGTCGGGAGGCCGCTCCGCGGGAGCCGACTCCCGCGCAGCAATGCGCCGCGGTAGTGGCGTACTAGCCAGCAACCAGTGTGGCGGTTCGGCAGTAAACCGATTTTTTTTCTGAGTATCGGTCGGTGTCGAAAACGTGGTGTCGTCTACCCAAGCAAAGCAGAAAAAAAATATTAAAACTAATGACCTTGAGCGAGCTTTCTCGTTTGTCGTTTCTCCAGACGCACATCCCACTCTGCCCCCAGTCCCAGACCCCCTCCCCTGTTCTCAGAACAACGTTCACGTATGCATCACATGAGTTTTGCGCCTCAGCAGAACTGAGAAACCGATTGTCACAAGCACAACACGCATCACTGGCACAGGTTCAATAACGGCAGCGCCCAAAATCTGTTTTTCTTTCTTTTATAATCACGTTTTGCTGTAATTCAGGTACCTTGTGGCTTGCGCAAGCGGTGGTCGACCACTGTTGCTCCTAAAATCGTCAAAACTCTAATAACGTTATACGCACACACGCACACACACACACACACACACTGCTGGCGCATGGACTGTGGGTGTGGGACATAACACAAAAAATCAAAAAATTCAAACGTCCCCCCTCCAGAACCCGGTCACGGTTATTGGTGGGGGTGCTTTTGACCGCATGACGTCAACGCTGCTGCTGAGGACTGCGAGGCCGAAGGCGCCAATCCGAAGCTTTTGAACCACCTGATTAGAGGCAATTTAAGTGACGCGCAGATTTGTCTCGTAGCACCCCACAGAAATGCGTGGGGGAGGGGGGGGGGGTTGGGTTGGGAGGTGTCCTGAAAATCCCGAATTATTCCTGCTGTTAAAAAAATTGGCGATTCCCCTGGATGCCCTGGCGTGCCCCTGGATTCCCCTGGATGCCGACCCCCTCCCTCTGGATTTTATTTTCTGAACCTCAAGCCTGGGACGCTGTATTTTCGCAGTTTTTGCCTTTTTGGAGCACCCCCTCCACCAAATAATGGCTTTCAGGTCCCAAACAGCTAAATAACACTGTTTAGAGCCTATTTATACTCATTTTTGACCGAAAAGTATAAGTATAAGTCAAAAAATGGCCAGCTACCCCCCCCCCCCACTTTTTGCTCTGGAGACCCCCACCCAAAATCGGCCAGCTCCTTTCACTTACAATGGTGGGTTTTCCGGCAACATATGGGCTGCTTTCGGCAAAATATGGGCTGCAAGAGGTCAAAATTGGTCTGGAAACAATTGAAACGTAAAATTGTGACAAATAAAAACAGCTCACTGGATCACGACATTTCGTTTCTTCAAGAAGTTCATCTGCGTAACAAAAATTGCAAGGTGATCTGTTTGCGCGCCGCCGCCTCTCGTCAGCGATTTCCCACAGCTCCTTCCGCTCGGATTGGCAAAAGCGGGCCTGAAAAATAACAAATAAATAAATTATTTAATTATTTTTTTTTCCGTCAAGTTAGAAACAAAAACGACTGACTGGCGAGAAGCAGCTGTTCCTCACTCTCGTGTAGCCAATCTCGGGTCCCAGCTGCGGCGCGATTTCGGCGCAGGCGTTCGGCTTGGCTCGCGGAGTGTGCTGTTTGGAGTTCGACGACATTTTCCAGCGACACTAGTGATCTCTGACAGCGTCGGTTAAGCACTCTTTCCATTCTTCTGTCATCTTTGGACCATTGTCTGCCATTATTCTTAGCCTCCTTTCAATTTTCAGCCGATTTCAATACCGCGAATCAAAAAATATTCCAACAGTGCTGGAATACGCTTGCCAGCGCTCCGCGGAGCAGACATTTGAATTTGGCGTGAAGGTCTCGATTGGAAAATCTGATGCGCGCAGCGCGAGTATAAATTACGTTTGCTCCGCGCGGAGTAATCTGCTGCGCGGAGCAGAGCGGAGCGAAGTATAAATGGCCCCTAAACGGCCTTCACTTTATGGCCAGCGTGAAACCTTTTTCGTGCTGGCTTCTCATGTGGAAGCAGAACTCGATATTTAGGCCGACAGAGACAGAGCGGGGTGGGCACATAGGCAGGGTGTATGGGCACTTGCTCATTTGCGTTCAAAACGACGACACTACTGTACTTGCAAAGTCTACATAATTGTCACACCAAGCCCCTACCCCCCCCCCCCAACTCTGCCAGGCCCAGTTACAGGCATACATGTAACTGGGTTTTTGAATTGGGGGGGGGAGGAGGGTCGGCGCTGTGGGGGGAGGGATACGCAGATTTGAAGAGGGAGGGGGTCCCAGAAAGGGAAAATGTACCAAATTATGTCTAAATAGGCTATTTTTAGTCAAAAATGCGTTAAAATTTGGCTATAAATAGCGTTATTTAGCTCTTTTAAGGTAAAAAACACTGAAAAGACGAAAAGTACACTACTTTTTACAATTGTAGACAAGTTGCAAAACTTCGGGAAAATTCTGGGGAAGGGCAAAATTCCGGCTGGGGGCCCCAACCACCCCCCCCCCCCAGTTACATGTCTGGTTACAGGCATGCGTGTCGCATACCACACACATTCGCACGCACAATCGAACGCATCTTAAAATAGCGATTTTTCGATAAATAGAAACTTTAGGACAAAGAACCTTGATCAGTGATCAGATTGGTTGGGGTGGGGGGGGGGGGGGCGCATTTGCAGTGCTATCACTGGTGCAAATGTTGTTCTATGGACCGTGCCCACCTGTTTGAGTGCATATGGACAGTTGATTGAATGAGTGGTATGTGTCTACCATACACTGTTTTGTACGTATTGCATGCGTACATGGTTGTACCATCCTCATATGCACTTCAGCCAGTCCAAAGTGACGACGGTGCTCAAGCTGGAGCCTTCGAAGAGCGCGCACTCGGACGACGAGTCGTCTCGGAATGCGCAGAATTTCAAGATCAAAGCGGACGAATTTCCCACACTGATGGGCCAGCCGCAGAAGAGGGGTGCCGCAGGAGCTGCTGGCTCTTCGGCCGTCCGACACGGCGACATGTACGGTCTGAGGAGGGCCCATGGCAGTCTGGACGAGCAGGACTTTCCAAGTCTGGGCCCCAGGCCGCGTCAGCAGCAGCAGCAGCAAGCCAGCTCGAGACAGCAGCCAGCTGCACTCGGAGAAACACAGAGAGCGAAGAACTCGGGCAATGGACTGGTGATCATTGATGACGACGAGGCCTTTTTGTCCATGCATGACGCCAGGAGACTGGGATTGGAGGATGACGACGCCCTCGTCTCGAATGGACCGGACCCAGCTGCAGCCAGTGCAGCGAGCAGCTCCAGCAGAGGGGCCAAGCCCAAGAACCAGTCACCCCCGAAGAACCAGCCCAGGGGTGCCTGGGCCCTGCGTGCGGTGGCTCAGGAGTCAATGGCGGAGTCTTCGTCCTTTCCATCGCTGGGCGCCCCCGGCCATCGTGGTCCTTCGGCCACAGCCATGGCCGGTGCTTGGGGCAAAAAGAAGCACCCCACGGTGGCCGCCCAGCCCGGGCGCGATCAGAAGTTGGCCTTCACCCTGGAGGAGCAATGGCCCGCAGTCAAGAAGCAGGACATTCTCAAGGGATCTCAGCGGCAGGAAAACCCCAGCGCCTCCGCACAGCAGCACCAGTGGACACCTGTTGGTACCGGCTCGCAGAAGGTCGTCCAGCGCACCGGCGCTGGAGTGCCGCCCAGAAAGCGAGAGCCGCCACCCCCAGCCCATGACCCACCCCCTGGATTCGGTGCAGATCAGGATCGTGCCGTGGGAAATCATCACACCGCGCCACCACCAGGATTTGACCAGCTGCCTAAGTCCCAGAGCTCAAGGGGCGCCAGCCCTCCATCCGCGGGCCTTGCAGAGTACATCAAGGCCGCCGACTTTCAGTCGAGAAACAGAGCGCTGTTCAATCAGGTTGGTTCTTTGCATCAGCATACGGCTATGGCATAACCGGCATTGCTTAGAAAATTATTAGAAAATTAAGTGAGATTGGCATTCATGCACAACTTTGAAAAAAACTTCGAACTCTCAAAGCTGACCCAAGCTTGCACGACCTGACCCACCTAGGAGGTGCCCCCATTGGGTACACTATGGTCACACACACACACACACGCACGCACGCACGCACGCACACCTGTATGAGACTCCCTGCTCAGGTGTCGGCGGCGCTGAAGGACGAGCCCAAGGTGCAGTCCTTCAAACAGATGTCCTCCGCGTTCCGCAAAGGCGAACTCGACGCCAGGGCGTACAGCGAGCAAGTCCGACGCTTGCTGGGTGCGTTGGACATGACCTAGCTTTGGCTATTCCGTAACAATACCCATATTGAGCGATGAGTATCCTATTTAGTAGGTGGTCACTCTCCTCATCAGTGTAGGCTGCTGGCGCCACTCTACCCAATCTCATAGGGTCGCTTTTAGGACACGAGTCCTATCGGAATATCTTTCCGGAGTTGGTCAGTCTTCTGCCCGACATTGGCCTGCAGAACCGATTGCTGGACGAATACGTCCGGGCGCTGAAATTGCAGCCCAAGCCAAGAGTGGTCACTACCAAGCTGGGTACTTACGAGCTGTGTCCAAGCTGCAGGCAATTGCTGGCCCAGGACAACAAGGAACGTCACATGAGTCAGCATGGGGACTTTCCACAGCTCTGATTCGAGTCACCACCATGCACTTGTTCAAAGTTCGACTCTAGGGTCGTGCAGTAAGGAAAGGCAGGTCTGCTGGCTGCCTGCTGAACAAAAAAAAAACACAGCATGATTGGCCTTTTTGTTGGTTCGGAGTGTGATTTCTATAGACTCTGGTTTTGCTTGGTGCCGCTTTTTGTTAGTCGCGTCGAAAAGATTTTGAAGGGTAAACACGCAGCACATTTTGTGGTTGTTTTGTTGTCATTTTGGGCAAGCGTGTGCGTAAACTAGGAAAGAAAGTAATGGTGTGCATGCACGCGCGCACGCATGCGTATTGCATACTGTTCATTTCTCAGTGCCGTAAATCCTCCAATTATTTTTTCAACCTCTCCTTACCCAGGGGCACTATTGGAGTGGGGATTCTATTATTTTAACCTAAAAATTTGGAATGGGAATGCGTTTCGCTGTCAAAATTTCCGATTTTTCAGTGATTTTGATCACTTACCACATTTAATGGTTGATTTACCGTTAATAGTTGCTGAAACGTACTAGTATTGGTTAGTAGTAGTGTGTATACACGATATAAATGTACCTACCACTATATTTTTGCCCATAAAAGGCACATGGCACAACATACCTCTTACCCCCGGGGGCACTATTGGAGGGGGGCTCTATTATTTCAACCGTGCTGTACCTGGGGGCACTATTGGAGGATTTACGGTAATTTATTTCTACGCGACGCGGTTGCACAATAATACTGACAGACTTGACCAATCAATACGACTGCTACAATGACCTGTTCACAGATTGGCACAATCACATCACAATGGCCGATTGGCATTCGCAGCCACTCTTCAGTTCAGGTCAGGGTGGAGTCTCTTTCACAGATGGGTGACTGTGACCAGGGGCTGGTCGGGTGGACCGCCGGACAGTTTGCCAGGCTTGCTGGGCAGGGGTGGCTTGGGACCCAGATTGGGGTTGGAGCCACCCAGAGGTGAGCCGGGGTGGTTGACGACCAGCACAGTTGGTCCAACTGGTGACTTCTTTCTGTCACTCTTGGACTTTCTGGGCTGCACCACTGGGATGAGTGGCTTCTCCACCGCCTGGACATAGGACTCGGGCCTCTGTAGGCCCTGGCCTGTGCCCAGGCTGCCTCGGCGATTGCTGTTTCTGTCGAGGCTTTCGCTGGTGAAGGCTGACGCTGGTGCCTTGCTGACGCTGAGCTGAGGTGTCTGACTGCTGCTCCAGTCGACCGATTGGCTCTTCTTGTGACTCGCAGGGCTGCTGACCGCTGGCTCGCTGCTGTTGGTCCCATCCTCCAGCTCGGCTTCATCAATTGACGCATAGGTGTCGTTGTTGGCAAGAGGGTCGTTGATGACAGTATACTCTTCGGGCTCCCCAGGGCTGCAGGTTTGCTCCTTGTGAATCTCCGAGTAGAGTGGTCGCTCCGTGGAGTCCTCTCTGGAACAATTGGCATGATGCCAAGCTGCAAGGGGGACCACACCCAAACGACAGCCCACCTGGCCACCACTTCGTAAATGTGGGGCTCGTCATTGTACTCCTGGAGGCTGTCATCATTTGAGATGGCCCTCGTGGTGACGGTGGCGACCGTGGTGTCATTGAGCTCTTCTTCTGGGGGCGAGTCGTATCCCGTTGAGGGACTGACTTCGCGGGGCGGTGGTGGCGCAGGCGCCTTGGCCTTCCTGCTGCCAGTGATAGTCGATAGTGTAGAGGAGCTGGAGATAAGAGAGTCAGTGGATGACAGCAGCGTGCGCTGTGGCCCAGACACTGACGCGCTGCAACGGGTGGGAAATGGTCTTTTGAAAAACGACACTACGCGTGTGTGCGTGCGTGCGTGCGTGCGTGCGTGCGTCTGTAACAAATGAAGCTGTAAGCTCCAAATGAGTCAACTGAACCACTTCTCCTGTTGCACTCCAGACGAGGGGCTGCTTTTGTTCTGAACCGCCGCTGGCACGGCTCTGTCGAGAAATCCACCCAGCTTGTCGTTCAGGGAGCCAATCAGCGGGCTCGAGAACCGGATCTCTGCAAAACGCGGACTTTTGCGGTCTTTTTTTTTCAAAAACCGTTTACTCACCCCCCGGAAAAAAGTGGTCCGCGTTGACGAGCAGCGTCTCCAGCAGGTTCGAGCCGAGAAAATTGTCGCCGCCCATGACACCGACGCGTGCGGTGTCGACTCCGGGCGCCCAAATCAAGTTCGGCCCAAAGACGATGGCCAAACTCGAGGGGGGCATTTTGGTGTACTTTTCTTCGTGGGAGAGTTTTTGCAGGAACTTGACCAAGTAACGTAGGTTGGCCAGTCGCGAGGGCGCCAGACGACGGAGTGTGTTCGAAACGGCCTCCAGGCGAGCGGCACCCTCGAGTCTAAACCGGTTTGGCCGTTGCACTCTTTGTGGCTTACACTTTTGCTCACACGAACGATCACTATGTAGCGGGACGAAACTGATGTAAATCCCTATGACGTTTATAACTCTAGTTGTTGTGACACTGTCACACAGCACTAGGCCACTACCGATCACTGTGTGTGTTGGGCGGGTCAGCACATGAAAGGCTTCATTACATGCAGTTTGGCCTAAGGCATGCAAAAATTCCTCTTCCTTCAAGCACATGAGAAGGGGGGGGGGACGCCATAATTCCGCGTACCAAATGGTGTTTCATTCAAAGTCGTTCGTGCGTTGTTGTTTCAAAATAAACGAGCAAAAGTTCAAACTGAGCATTTCCACACCTGGCGCATGCTCTCCACTCGCCGTACAGCTCGTGCGACATGAGCGGCTCGGGCAGCTCGCGCACGTAGCACTTAAGGGCCGCTGAAACCGGGTTGAATTCAACTCCGGTCGAGTTTTGAATTTGAACTTTTCAAAAAAAATTCAAATTCTCACACGCGATCGAGTGCGGATCGGCCTCGTAGTCGGCGAGGTCGACTTCGCCCGCGTCGAAGGCGGCCTTCAGACGGCGCACCTTCACCGCGCTCGCCGGCACGCGGAACAGACCCTGCGAACTATGCGTGCGTGCGTGCGTGCGTGCGTGCGTGCGTGCGTGCGTGCGTGCGTGCGTGCGTGCGTGCGTGCGTGCGCGTTCTGCCAATCCGTCCGCACAACATTGATACACCCATGACAGAAGGCGTGCAGGCGATCGTGCCAGCAGTGGCACCATTTACCCTCACCTCGTGTCTCAAGGAGAGCTGGCAGAGGGCGGCGCAGCAGACCTCGACGACGAGCGCGATCTCCCTGCCCGAGTAGCGCAGGTGGTCCTCCAGCGCGCAGCCGAACACCGGCCGGCGGGGGTAGGACTCTGAACACTATGTGTTATCGATTTTTCCCATTGTCTCTGACAACGGTTTGTGGCTGGGTGCTGTCCGATCAAATAAACAAAAACTGAACACTCAATGGGCCTTTTTTTGCAGTTTCCATGCGTTGTCGTCACGAAAGGTGGAACTTGACGCTATGTTGCGCGTTGCCACAATATATCACCCGGGACGGCCGATCAATCAAATTCCAGACGACCAACCGAACTAACCGATTCTGCTGTCGATTTCGACCAGCGCACTTTCCAGATGGGTGACGGCCGCTCTGTGGTACGTGAGCTCGTGCTCGACCAGCTAAACGGCTCCTATGCTATCGCGTGCACGCGAGTGTACGTATGTATACGCACCGTAAGTAAACCCTCTAATTGGGGCGCTGCCCTGAGAGCTCATTCATTTGATAGAGCCGTGGGAGGAGAGATAATTAATTAGGGCGTGCAAGTTGGATTTTTGTGCACCGTTGTACAATAAATAGTCCACGCACCTCTTTGTACAGCAACGCGTAATGCGTCTCTTTGGCGGCGACGGTGTAGAGATCGGTGACGAAGGCGTCCTTGAGCGCCTCCGTCTTCTTGTAGCACTCGTCCGCGTCGTCCTGAGTGTGCGTGCGTGCCTGCGTGCGTGCGTGCGCGCGTGCGTGCGTGCCTGCCGGTGCGTGCCGGTGCGTGCGCGGCTGTATAGAGGTTCAGATGCTTCGTTTCCATAGGTACAATGTAACTTCAGAACTGTCAAGCAGCGGACCTGCAGCAGTTTGCACTTGTCACTGTCGCTACCGGATGCCTGAGCGGAGTTGAGGCGTCGCTTGGCCGATTCCCACACGGCCGTTTCCCGTTTTAGGCGTTCCTTTGTGCCGATCAAGGAGCGCTCGTCCTAACGAGAACAATGAAATAATTGAGGATTAACGAAAATAGCAATAAAATATCCAAGAACTACCGTTTTCGTACCTCCACACAAGCGGCTAACGCCTCCACCACCCGCGTGTCGATATTCCATTCGGTGTGGACCAATTCGTCCGCCAGTTGCGTCACCACCCGTCCGTAGCAGTCGAGCACCTCTCTGAGATTTTTTTTTTTTGAATTTTTAATTGTTTGAGGAAATTCGCGCAATTCTCCGCGCGATCTCTTTTGGGAACTCACGAGAGCAGGCCTGTACGGTCGGCGTCGAGAGCTCGCAGCTCGTCGCAGCCGGCTAGCAGCTCTTGCATTAAGCCGAACTCTGCTAGCTTCGCCTAAAGAAAGCCTGAGTGCGTGCGTGCGTGCCGGTGCGGGCGTGCGTGTGTGCGCTCGTGCGTGCGCTCGTGCGTGCGCACGTGCGTGCGCGCGTGCGTGCGTGCGCGCGCGCGCGCGTGCGTGCCTGGGTGGACTCCACCGCCTCACCCGTCTCTCCTCCACCGATTCTGACTGGCATCGACTCCTGAGGCAGTCGGCCAGCTTTTGGCGGGTGTTCCTCAGCGCCTTGATGGTGGCGCCCACGCGTTCGTCCACCGCCGTCACCTCCCGACTAAGAAGAGTGGGCCTGCCAGGTCTGAAACTATTTAGAGTAAAAACATTGACAGTCCCCCCAGGCAGGCGGGGGGGGGGGCGGTGGCTAGTTTCATGGAGGGGGCTATTAGAGAATTTACGGTACTGTCTACAGTTCTACATTGTCTGCTCCTGGCTCCACTTCTTTGGCGCTGTCGCCGCCGCCGCCGCAGCCGAGTAGCTGAATCCGGGACCGGCGTCGAGTCCGTTCCTCTCCCTGTCCGTCTCCTTGGGCGAGAGGCTCTTGCTCATGAGCACCTTCTTGGCGGCGTGCTTGAGACGGCGCCGCATGCCGCCCTGCGGCTGCGCAGTCGCGGCCGCGTCGTCCATGCTTCGCCGGTTGTACAGACGGACACAGCACAGCAGTATGCGTGCGCGAGAGCAGACAACCGACCAACAGACGAGGGGCGACGGTGATAACAGTCGGGCGAGAGAAAAAAAGATAAAGCGCCGCTCGCGCCGCGCGCGCGCGCGCGGCTGCGAGCGCACAAAAGGCGGGCGGCGTCGCCCCCACCCCCACCTGTATGTACAAAGGAAGGAGAATATGTGAAATTAGACTACAGTCAGACATCCGAATAGAGAAAGGCAGTGGTAGTCGGATCAGCCAACACCGTGCCAACAATGGATCGATTGTTGCGATCGGATTGGAATTGAGTCAGCCCACCACCCATGTGCCGGGTGGAAATCTAGAGAAATACAGTGTAGGAATAATTTACAAAAATACATATAATTTCTATAAATCGATTCAATGACCCGAACCAAAGCTAGCATCTGTGTCCGATCATACCACGCACACGACAACATCCATATACAGAGTAGTGGTGCAACAAACAACAATCGCACGTCACGTCAAGAACGTTGTGCTGCAGTCTTGTATGCATGCCAAATTGTACGCGTACAGTCACCAGCGTGCTTCAACACTGCTGCCATTTTCCAGCGAGTTGGACCAACCTTCTTCTATGCGAGTCGAACGGGGGCATGTCGATGACGTCGGCATCCTCAGCGCTGGAAACGCTGGGCCTGCTCGAGTGCTTGGTCATCGCGGTGGTGAACGAGCCCTTCTTCCTGTCTTGGTTGATCGCCTTGAGCACCCATCGCATTTTCCTTCGAGAGCCAGCTCTGCGCTGTCGTCAACAATCTAGTGTCCCAGCCAGGATTGACTACTAGACAGTACACTACCTGCGCGGGTGCATTGTACGTTCGCACTAAGACGCGCGGGAGATATATGGGCAATGTCGCTAGGAGGGGTGGTTGTTGTTGTTGTTGTTGGTTTGGGGGCGACTCTAGGAGGGGTGGGGGTGGGGGTAACTGTCTCTGGCTGACCGCAACCGCTGGCGGCAGAGGCAAGGTCACCCAGCGGATTGGCCCGATCGCACACATGGACGGACGGACGGACGGACGGACAAACGAACGCACGGACACCATTTCGTGTGTACGCACGAGCGTACACGCGCACGCACTGGCTCTGGCTGGGAGCTGGGGGCGGAATAAAGGCGATCTTTAATGCCGCTCGCGCCCTACTGACTGGTTGGGGCGGCTGGCGCTTTTTCCATTTCGTTTGCCCGTTCGACGGCTGCCAGCGGAGGCGACAATAAAAAAAGCTAGGCGCCTATATGTACATTGTACTCACACGCGCGAGCGCACACACACTGCAGCGAGGCCGGGATATGCTGCTCTACGAAACGATCAATCTTTCCATAGGTACAATGTACGCGAGCGAGTTTGCCACTGTGGCGAGAAAGGAGGGCGGGCGGACGTGTCAGCACTACCGACGTGATTCGCTTTCAGCGGAGGGCGCGCGTGACTTTTTTCCGCCGAAAAGGAGAAATTGAAAGGGCACGGGAACTGACCTCTGACGCCGGTTTGTTTGTGCGTGTCTGTCTTCAAGGGACGGGCCCTAATTGAAGAAATTTTCCTACAGAGACAAGCCACGTCTTCTTGTTCTTGGTCTATACCTACACTAGCCTGCCTGTGGAGGACACCCGCTTAAATTGAGAGAGGCATTTTGGAAGTGCAGTCCAGCTCTCTGCCTTCCGTGCACTATGCACTGTTGCGCCTCTGCAAACAGTTGGCCCGACGCAAAACAACCACCCAAGTTGGCCCACGACGATTCTCTAGCACATATATGCACGAGATACGGTGACGGATTACGCTAGACGAGGGTGTGTACCACACTCGCACAAAGAGCGCGACCGAACAAAGAGCGGAAGCATCAGAAGCACTCTACAGACACAAAAGCCAATTCAATTGTTTGTAGCCCGCTGCAAGCAGAGATATCCTTGCTTGACATGTACATTGTGCACGAGTATATAAGGCTTGCAGCGGCCACACACATACACAGCGCTTCCAATACCTATTCACTGTAGCTAGCCAGTTTTTTGCCTACCTAGTTTTTTGCCAGTACATCTTGCCACGATATTCCATCAAGGGCGCATACACCTCTCCCAGAAAGCCAACAAGTCCCACATAACATGCGACTTCGTTGATTCGAAGGTGTGTACTCTTTGTCTTACGCCACACAAATTCTATTTGGATGAATCGAAAAATTGGCAATACGTAGCTCAAAACCTCTTTTTAAAAGTGAAGCCAATCAAGGTGCTGAACAAAGTTTCCTCGGTCCACATTTACAGTGGGCTGCACAGTACACAGTTACAGCCGTACTAACGGATCATATCTGGTTCTGGATTACGCACACGTACATACATACATAGAGTACGTATTAGGCGCTCACAGCGAGTGTGAACACTGCGCATCTCTTTCTGGGAGAGGCTCATCAAAACCACGTATATAGCACGCGTGCACCACGTTGCCGGAAGGATCACCATCTCGATTGGCGCGAACACCGTAGCTCCGTCATAAGTGCGTGACTGCCGTCGTTGGCGAATGCTGCGCTGCTGCTGCTGTTGGCGGCGGCTGCTCGGACGTGGGCGTCGACGCTAGCTTTCCCGGCTTGTGCGGCACCGGGGGCTTGGGACCGAGGGGCGAGAGGCCCCCGCCGCCTCCGCCGGCTGCAGCGTTCTGGTCGGGGTCGACCAGCAGTGTCGTGGCACCCACCTGGGCAGCGTATGGCGCAGCGGTAGAGAATCGGCCTCTTGCGCGCACGGTCCTGGGTTCGATTCTCGATGGAGCCACTAGATCGAAGGTACTTCCCCTTTCGATGGATTTTCTCGTGCCATCGCTGCCCTAGAGATTACAGATGGCGTTCTTCCGAAGCCCGAAGGTCTTTGGCTCATTACGCGGCTCTAGACCGGGGAAGGCGTCATGGAGATGGGCATGCTATGTGGGCCACTGCCGGCCTCCTAGCGTTGCCCCTAATCCAACACAACAACAACGACAAAGGCACCCACCTTCTCTCTGTCGGCTGCCGCCTGAGCGGTCCTGGCGCGCCGGGGCTTGGCCACCGGCCCCTGTGCGTCCTCGACCGCCCTTACGTAGGACTTGGCTCGCTGGACACCCGCATTGTTGCCGCTGCTGCCACTACTGCCGGCGCTGCTTCTCAGCGAGCTGTTGCGCTCGAGGGACTCGACCGAGGGAGGCGGGGGCCTGGCAGGCTGCTGCTGCTGCAGCAGCTGCTTGGGGTCCCAGTCGACCGAGTGCGACTTCTTGTGAGCCGCTCCTCCGGGAGCCACCGACGCCCCGGCGCCGGACGGGACAGAGCCCGAATTGCTGCGGGACTTCCGGCCGCCGGCGACGTCGCCCTCGACCCCCAACTCCAACAGCAGCTCGGACACCATCTGCGCCTCGTGCTCGTCGCGCGCTCCGGCAGGCTGACGACTGTAACTGCAGCGAAGTTAGCTGCGCCGCCTTGCCAACATACCGGGATTTTAGTTCTGGGGATAAACATGTTGATGAGGGAGTTCTGGGAGGAGAATTGAACTGCACACCAAAATAGCGTTGCCAAATGCCAATTTTTGGGGCGGGGGGAGGGATTGCGAAAGCTTTCCGACCGCACCTGAACATCGACTCGTCGTAGGCGGTGTGCTGCTCGAGCTTGTAGGCGTCGAGACTGTCTTGGGACGAGTGTGTGCTGGCCCTCGACGCTCCTCCCTCCTTTCCCGTCGGGTAGTGGAACATCTCCTCTCCCAGGCCAATACCGGCCACACTGCTGCTGCCCCCAGCAGGTTCGTAGTCGGGTGAGGGAGTGCTGGGGGTCGGGTCGGCCCTGGGGGGAGGAGGGGCCGGAGCTTTGGGCTTCTTCTGGCCGGAGGAAAAGCCGCTGCCGGTGACAGAGGGAGCAGCCAGCGAGTCGGACGAAGACACCGCCTTGTGGAAGGCCCACTGCGGCTGGGAAGAGTGCCTCTCCGGTAGAGGGAGACTGGAAATGGGCGGAGCTGGACTTCTGGCACGTCCGTGCGTGCGTGCATACGTGGGTGCGTGCCGGTGCGTGCAGGCTTGGTGCGTGCGTGCGCTGTGTGTGCGCGTAACCCCGCGTAAGTCGCCACTTTATTGAGGCCAACTGGGTTCCTATGGGGAGTTAGACTGGATTCCCGTGTCGTGTGCCGAGCGCCGAGCATTTCTACACGCAAGCAGGGCCGGAACTTCTTTCGGGGCAGCTCTGTAGCTAATCTGACCTAGTGTTGGCGCTGTTGCTCTTCTGCTGCTGTTGTTGCTGTTGCCCCACGGCGGCTGGCAGGGCACTGCGGTCCAAGAATCCTCCCAGCTTGTCGTGCAGCGAACCTATCAGATCGCTGGAGAAGCGCAGCTCTGCAACGGATCAGAATATTAGCGGCTCAAAATCGGTGACTACAGCACCTCAATCGGATGTCGAAATTCCGACCTTCCCCCTTCCCAGGGCAATAGGTTTGACCATTCCCCAAGACCGACACAAAAACTGGCGTTATTACGGTGCATTCGTCCAAGAATTTACCCATTTTCGCTCTTTCTTCAAAAGCCGTCCACCTCCAAATTCCCCCAAGCAAGGGTGCTGGTAGACACACAGGTAACTCGCTTCAATCCACACCCAAATACCACCACCACTCACCGCCGGGAAACAGTGTGTCCGCGTTCACTATCAGCGTCTCCACAAGATTCGAGCCCAAAAACTGGTCTCCAGCGCCGGCACCCATGAGATCCGAGGCGCCATCGGCGGCTGGACTCCAGATCAGGTTTGGTCCGAAGACGATGGCGATATTTGAGGGCGACATTTTGGTGTAGTCCTGCTCTTGGGCTAGCTTTTGCAGGAACTTGACCAGGTAGCGCAGGTTGGCCAGCCGAGCGGCGGGCAATTTTCGCAGGGCGTTCGAAATCGCCGACAGACGGGCCGAACCGTCGAGTCTAGATCGTTTGTTTGTTTGTTTGTGTTGTGTGTGCGTGTGTGCCGCTTCTATGATCGCGAAGGCCTCTCTCTGATGGTCACAATCGACCGCTGCTAGTGACAGATGAGACCCAGTCAGCCCGATACTGGGGGGCTGGCTCCCCAGGTTCCCCCGTAGCTCATCGGTAGGGTGCTCGTGGTCGGGGGTTCGACTCCAGGCAAGGCACCGCTGAGTTTACCCCACCCCCCCCCCTCTCTACGCAAGGGATTTCAGCTCTTGTTGACTAGGCGAAAAGCGAAAAGTTCGGGCCAAAGCTGCAGAACTTGCCGTAAGCCTCAGCCCCCCCCCCACCCAAGCCACTCGTGGGGGTATGCTGTTGTTGGATTAGGGGCAACGCTAGGAGGTCGTCAATGGCCCATATACATAGCCATCTCCATGACGCCTTCCAGTCTAGAGCCGCAGATTTTGCCAAAGAAGTTCGGAAGGCCGCCAGCTGGAATCTAGGGCAGCGCCGGCACGAGAAAATCCATGGCTAGGGAAAGACTCGTGTTTAGTGGATCCAGCAAGAATCGAACCCAGAACCGTTCGCGCAAGAGGCCGATTCTCTACCACTACGCCATACGCTGCCTACTCTTGTGAGAGGGAGGGGGGAGGGATGAAACGCGACCCCAAAGGCGTGATCGATGATTGTTTATGGCCTCGTTCTCTGTGGGCGCTGTCAAATCAAAGGGGTCAAAGACAGGCGGACAGCACGCACGCACGCGCGCACGCACGGACGCACTTGGCGCAGGCCTGCCACTCCGAGTAGAGATTGTGCGACATGAGCGGGTCGGGCAGCTCGCGCAGATACGACTTGAGCGCGCCTGCAACAAACAATTTCCTCTTTTTTGAAATTTTTGCAATTTAGACCGTTTTAACCAGAGCACCTGCAAAAGGTACGGCGAAGCAGACAAGCGCAGCTGCGGCATACGGGTGCGTTTCTTCGTGTTCGAGCAAAGGTTCGCGTATTGCACACCTGCTGTGGCGCCATTTTGGTGTGCTCGGTCAAACCCCCAACCCCCCCCCCCCCACACCACTAGGCCTGAGACAAAGCTTACAGGTGGTGCGGGGAAGACCCCACCAAAATAGCACTGGGAGTCGTTTGTTTGTTCGTGTGTGTGTGTGTGTGTGTGTTTGTTCGTGTGTGTGTTTGTTCGTGTGTGTGTGTGTGTGTGTGTGTGTGTGTGTGTGTGTGTGTGTGTGTGTGTGTGTGTGTGTGTGTGTGTGTGTGTGGATCACTTCTATGATCGCGGGGCCTCTCTCTGGTCACACCACACATAATCGACCACGGCAAGTGAGAGATGAGACGCAGTCAGCCCGATCCTGGAGGGGGGGGGGGGGGCTGGCTGGCTGGCTGGCTCCCCTAACGGTCGGAATTGTCAGTCTGTGCACCTGCAATGGGATGCGGGTCTTGGTCATAGTCCGCCAAGTCGATTTCACCAGCGTCGAAACCCGCCTTGAGGCGGCGCACCTTGCTCGCGTTGCCGCTGACGCGGAACAGACCCTATAAGCGAGCTAACTTAGCTTAGCTAGCTAGCTGACCATCGCACTCTAGTAGCTAACGACGCGCTAGCCGACCAAACGCTGTACCAACACGCGTACAAGGGCACCATTCACTGCTGTCAACACTGCCACCGATTACCCTCAGCCTTGCAGGCGATCCTGGCAGCAGTGGCACCATTTACCCTCACCTCGTGTCTCAAGGAGAGCTGGCAGAGGGCGGCGCAGCAGACCTCGACGACGAGCGCGATCTCTCTGCCCGAGTAGCGCAGGTGGTCCTCCAGCGCGCAGCCGAACACCGGACGCCGGGGGTACTGCGCTGCAACGTCGCTACGCGCGTGCGTGCGTGTCGGTGCCGGTGCGTGCCGGTGCGTGCGTGCCTGTGCGTGCGTGCGTGCCGGTGCATGCGTGCCTGTGCGTGCGTGCGTGCCGGTGCGTGCGTGCCCGTGCGTGCGCGCCGGTGCGTACGTGCGTGCACGTGCCGGTGCGTGCTGGTGCGGCCGCCTGCTGGTGCGTACGTGCTGGTGGTGTGGTCCGTGCGTGCGCGTGCTTGCGTGCCCGTGCTGGCGCGTGCGTGCGTGCGCGTGCCGGTGCATGCGTGCGTGCGTGCGTGCGCGTGCGTGCCGCACCCAATTTTCTCGTAATCTCAGGGAGTACGCTTTCCAGCTGTCGCACCGCCGTCCTGTGGTACTCTAGTTGGTGCTCCACTAGCTGAACGCTTTCTTTTCTCAATTTTTGTCAATTAACTCAATTAAAACTAATTTTCGCACCACTTTGTAGAGACTGGCGAACCAGGTTTCTTTCGCGGCCGTCTGATAGGTGTCCGTAATGTAGTTGTCTTTGAGCGTTTCCACCTTCTTATAGCAGTCGTCCACTTCATCCTGAGAAAGAAAATTTTAAAAAATGTAAAACTAAAATTCGTGAAACACACTACCATGTAGACTACGAAAAAAACACGTACACGCATGAATCGACGAATGCTGCATTGCGACCTGTAACGTGAATCCTCCAATAGTGCCCCGGGGCCATTATTTTTTCTGCCCCTTAATTTTACAGCCTTTGCCCCTTAAAATACACATTTTGCCACCTAATGTTGACATACACTTTCTGCCCCTTAAAATACACATTTTGCCCCCTAATGTTGACATACACTTTCTGCCCCTTGAAATACACTTTTTGCCCCTTAATGTTGACATCGACTCTCTGCCCTCTAACAATTAGCGTGTTGCCTGCAGAAAGTTTGAAGCGGTCGCATTTTTACAGCGTTGTCTTGATATCAACAGTCAAACAACTTACTCAAGTGCGAACGAATCACGTATCGGCATATCGACAATAACGGCAGTTCTCTGTGTCACGACCAAGTTTACTCGACGAGGTAACGATTCGACGCTTGCTCCGGACTGCCCCTCTTGCTTTTGGCTTCGAGCGGCGTCGTAGATGCGTAGCAGCTCTTGACGTTCGCGGGAGTGACGACGAGCTTCTTGAGAATCGCCACTCCGACCTTGTGTCGTCAGGAACAAAGAGAACGTCTTGGCTTGAGGGCGACCGTCTGACGGGATCACGCAGGTGCTCTGATCGAGGTCGTTGATGGAGTCGATGCTGTGCTCCTCCAGGCAGAATTGCGCTAAGTCGTAAAAGCCGACGACTCGCTTGCCCAGCTTCTTCTGTCGCAGCCGGTAAAGTAAGCTGTTGACTTGGCGCAGGAAAACGTTCAAGCCGTTTTGGCGGAGCCGCAAGGACTTTTGTCCCGCTGAGCGTCCCGCTGAAGTCGCCAGACTGCCAACCCGCCGCACGCGCGTCCGATCATGCCGATTAGGGGGCAAAAAGTGTATGCACGGAATAAGGGGCAGACCGCGTATATTAAGGGGCAAAACGTGTATTCTTAGGGGGCAGAAAGTGGATGTCAAAATTAAGGGGCAAAAAGTGTATTTTAAGGGGCAGAAAGTGTAATTTTAAGGGGCAAAAAGTGTAGCACGCTTTTTGGAGGGGGTCGGGATGAATTCGACTTCGAAATCTCGCAGTCAAAATTGTCTATTACGCAGTGCAATGGAGCTTTGAGGAGACTATCGGAGACATAGATGGGGCTTCCAATATTCCGCGCTTGAAACATTCACCGCGCCAAGATTGTTGTGCCGCTGTATTTTTGCAGCTTTTGCCATTCATTAAATTTCAACCTGTTCTGTTTCAATTGCGCATGACATTGGAGTTAGCGGACGACGCGTGTCGTCAGCTTCTAGTGAGAGGCCTCTAGCAGCCACTGACCATCCAACTTTCGGCAAAAAAAAACATTTGCCTCGCCTGCGGCGCCATTTGCCATATCACCACCCCCGCAGAAAAGGTGCACGCGTGGCATTCCTATCGGCATTTCGTGGCAAAAAAACACAATTAGAACAAAGATCCGTGGTTTGCATTTGCTGTACCCCCAAACCTCACCTGTATTTTGTCGAACTCCGCACCCTGCGCCGAGTGCAGTCTCCTTTTGGCCGAATCCAAATCCAGCACGGCTTTGCGCAACTTTTCCTTCGCTACGGACAGTGACCGCTCGTCCTGTAAAAACTACGCATTTTAATTACTCATTTCAAGGGAAAAAAAAAGATGTGACAATAACTGCAATTCGAACCAACTAAAGAAGAAACACGCGATCAAAAGGTATGTGTGGGGACGCACGCACGCACGCTCCGGCACGCACGCACGCACGCACGCACGCACGCACGCACGCACGCACGCACGCACAAACCTCGAGATAGAGGGCTAGCGGGTCTAGGATCTGCTTCTCGACGTTGAAGTCGGTCTGGACGAGCTCGTCGACCACGTGACTCAGCGCCAGCCCATAGCAGCCCAGAACCTCCCTGAAAACACGCACTAGCTAGCCTGCACACACACACACAATCGTAATGTAATGCGCAAAAAGAGCAAAAAAATAAAATGAAAACGCACGAGAACAGTCCGCTGTGCTCCGCAGCTTTCAGCTCGTTCGAGTCGGACAGAAGCGATTGAGCGAGAGCGAATTCCTTTAGCTTCGTCTGAAAATTCGGCTTTTGTCTTATTTCCCTTCCCGCGTAAACGTGCGGGTGCGTGCGTGCCGGTGCGTGCGTGCGTGCGTGCGTGCCGGTGCGTGCGTGCGTGCGTGCCGGTGCGTACGTGCGTGCTGATGCGTGCGTGCGTGCTGATGCGTGCGTGCGTGCCGGAGCGTGCGTGCGTGCGCGCCGGTGCGTGCGTGCCGGTGCGTGCGTGCGTGCGCGCCGGTGCGTGCCGGTGCGTACGTGCGTGCTGATGCGTGCGTGCGTGCGTGCCGGAGCGTGCGTGCGTGCGCGCCGGTGCGTGCGTCCGTGCCGGTGCGTGCGTGCGTGCGTGCCGGTGCGTGCGTGCGTGCGTGCGTGCGTGCCGGTGCGTACGTGCGTGCTGATGCGTGCGTGCGTGCTGATGCGTGCGTGCGTGCCGGAGCGTGCGTGCGTGCGCGCCGGTGCGTGCGTGCGTGTCGGTGCGTGCGTGCGTGCGCGCGTGCCGGTGCGTGCTTGCGTGCGTGCCGGTGCGGGCGTGCTCGCTATCCCCACAAATTCCACCCGGAAATACCAACAATTCTTTTTGTCCGTGTGCCGCGACTTTTCAACAAAGCCAACACGCACCTTCCTGTCTTCAAGGGAATCGGTCTTTTTGGACTGACTCCTGAGACAGTCACCCAGCCTGTGACGCGTGTTCCGCAGGGCGTGCATGGTTCGCGCTACCCGCTCCTCAACGGCAGCCACTTCCGGACTCAACACGTCCGTTTTCTCGGCTCTGCAACCACATAAATGAGTTTTGTGCCAGCAGTTCAAGGGCCGCGTGTGGCCTAGTGGTACAAAATCGGCATCTCGCGCGCACATTGCTGGGTTCGAATCTCGAGGGATCCACGAACGAAGACTTCTCTGTCAATTAAAATTAAATTAAAATTTGAAGAAAAAATCGGCACATGGCGCGATGGGAATTGAACCCGTCTGTGGATTACGTGCTACCACTACACCACATGCGCACGCCAACCCCTTCACAATATTCGAAATGAGATTGTCAATGTGAAATGAGATTTTCTCGTGCCGTCGCTGCATGGCGGCGTACTTCCGAATGTCTTATATATATGATTGTGTGGCTCTAGAATCAGTTCAGAGCAATGTTGGTTGTTAGCTGTGTTGAACTGCAATTCAATTTGAGATTTAGGTCCAACACGTGCAAGCATTTTATAGTTGGCCATGCTCGGGAATGAGAGGCATATAAATCGGACAAAACACTCAATTTGTCTTATCTCTAAAAACAAGAAATTTGACAGGAAATAGTATAGAGAGAGAGAGACTTGTCAACCACCTTATTGTGAGTATAGACAATGCCTAACAATGAATTAAAAACAGGGCACTGTTGCTATATACTCTGTGAGAAACGTTTATGTCCCTAATAAAAAAAACGGCCACAAATTGGAGAGAGAGCACTGAAAAGCGAGCTACCGTAAATTGTCCCATTGTGCCCCGGGTGGGGGGGGGGGGTAACTGAAGGTTCAGACAATAGTACCCCTCCAATAGTGCCCCTGGGATAGGAGGTTGGTTATGCCATGCGCCTCACATTGGCAAAGTAATCGGTACTTTTGTGGTGAATGCGCAGCTACACCCAATGAGCGACGTTTCAGCCTTTCAGAAAATAGAGAAAAAGACGATTTTGCCAACAAATTGACCATTTTCATTTACCAATCAGAGTGCCCCTTCTCCAATGGTGCCAAACGGTAGGGGTTTTATCCTCAGCTTTCGAAAACGTATAATGTGCATTGTAGGTAGTTGAGCATAGAACACAGAACACCAAATTTTGACACGATGTGTGTGTGTGTGTGTGTGTGTGTGTGTGTGTGTGTGTGTGTGTGTGTGTGTGTGTGTATGTGTGTGTGTGTTGTGTCGTGCACACCAGCAACTGGACTGGGGGTCGGTACACCCCGCCCCCCCCCACGCAGAGGCGTAAAACGATCGTAGCCATTACCAATGGAAATATGTACCATAGCAGTGTGCTTGCACAATCACCGCAGTCCGGTGATATGCTACGGTGGATTTGTTGCGTTTGCTGATGTTTAACCCCCCCCCCCCCCTTAATAGACCAACGCAAGGAACGCAAACGTACGCACACAGGGACGGAATGTATTCAATGAGTCATGCGTGCATGCGCAGGCAATACTTTTTTTATGGAGCGACTTTTGATGTCTCCATCGATGCAACCACCAATACAGAATGCGAAATGATCAAAAGTCCAGTAATTTTGTGCAGTTTGCGTGGTGGTGGTTAGTTTGAGACCGAAGTCTCAGGCGAGAGGGGGACCACATGGGTCCTTGGTTACCTCTGCCTTCAACAAGGCCGATCGCCTCAATGAGAACCGCGATCGGAGGGGGCATCGTTTTTGCGTGAACGGCGCCTCTTACCCAAAGGGGTTACTGCTTTTTGGCCGTCTTGCCACGCTGAGGATTGAACTCCGCACCTTGCGGTTTGGAACCAACGCCTTAGCCCAACTGCGCAAAAACAGCCGCAAAAGTTGTATAAACGTTTCTACTGCTGGGCGCTGTGTCCTACAACACACAAAAACACATTTTGGGGTTTTTGGGTTTTTCGCTGACTTTTTTGGACAAACTCTCGAGTTGCCTTGTGGTGTGGTGCTGCGTATTTTTTAGCACTCAGTTTGCGTTGCGACATTTGATGCAAGGCAGGGTCTTTTGATTTGACGAATAAATACACGACCACAAAACACTCACTTTCCAAACTTCTGTGACGCCTGCGTGTGAAAGCGAGTCACCTTCTTCATAAACGCCTTCTCCATGATGTGACTCACTTGGGTGAATTTCTGTTATATTTTTGGGAAAAAAGTAATTCCAGAAAATGTGAACGGCAATTGTTGCGCTGCAGTAATATCCAGCCAAAATTGAGGTTTGTTAATCTCACGTTTCGGAAGCGGGGTTCCTGAAAAAAAATAGCGGAACACACTAACACAGTGTGCCAAACACAAAAAAAAAAATCAGTATGCGAAGTCACGCACGAAAGCGGAACGCGCACGAACGCACGCACGCACGCACACACGCAATTGAAGGGAAACCTAAGTTCAGTTGGCCAGTGGGCCAAGAACGCACTACAATATTTTTTTCGTTGCCGCTCGTTGCTCAACAATAAAAAACTAAAACGGTGCGATCACACATTATCATTAGGCTTGGGCACGCGCGCGCGCACGCGCGCACGCACGCACGCACGCACGCACGAACAAATGCACGCACTAAGAATTTTGAAGCCTAATGATGATGATCGCGTTGCATTCATTTCTTACTGATGAGCATTGAGCGTCAACGCATTGAACATATTGTGGTGCGTTTGTGGCCCACTGACCCACTGAACTTAGGTTTCCCTCAATTGAAAGAGGGCAAAAGCTAAACCATTGTACAATTGTACCATTGTACAGACCTATTTTCTTAGGCTTGCGCCTCGCTTAGGCTTAGGCTTAGGCTTTGCTTAGGCTTAGGCTTATGCCTCGCGTAGGCTTAGGCTTATACATTGCTTAGGCTTAGGCTTAGGCATTTCTTAGGCTTATGGGCAATGGTACAATGGTTTGCTAACACTGCAGCTGCCCAAAAGGTAAGATTTTCTTAGTTTTAGGCTTTGCTTAGGCTCAGGCTCAGGCTTTGGCTTTTGCTTAGGCTTAGGCTTTGGCTCAGGCTCAGGCTCAGGCTTAGGCTAGGCTTAGGCTTAGGTCCGTACAATGGTACAATGGTTTAGCTTTTCCCTGAAAGAGCCACTTAAAACCGCGTTTGACCGAGTGTGTAAGGAAATGCCGGCCCAGTCGGTGTAAGGAAATGCCGGCCCAGTCGAGAAATGCCGGCCCAGTCAAAAAATGCCGGCCCACCTGTGTATTTGTGTGTACGGTAGACATATTTTTAAGTTTTTTTTTAAATTTGAATTGTTTAGTTTTCAATGTCATGCCGAATCGTCGTGGAACTTTTCGTTCAGCTGTGTGGACAAGGCCTGATGTTCAGCGCTGAACAGTCAGAGAACACCACGGATTCATGGCACACACGGCACGCACCGTTTTCCAATCACAAACACAAAAACAGTCTAATGGCGCCCTAGTCGAACTAGTAGACTTTGTTAGTCGAACCTTTCGTAATACGTCTAGTAACTTTAGATGGCGACCTAAAACACCGTCGAGCTATCATTTGTGGCCCTTGCAGATTTCTAAAAAAAAATTACAAATTAAAGGGCGACCAAGGCCGCTACCGTACATGTTCAAACAGAAACCGCACGGAGCATTATTCGGTAGAATGACGGTGAGTCCGCTATAAATATTGCACTATTCTGCTCGTGCCGATAAGTACACTATGCTTTTGTTTCGTCGTGCGGCATACATATTGAAAGGATAAGGCACAAGCTTAGCAGCTGCCTCGAGAAGCTTCGAAATTCGCGACTCGCAAAAAAGACGTAAAATTGAGAAAAAAAGGCATTTTCATTCTTCATCAGCTCCTTCGTCCATCGGACCTGAAATTTGGAATTCATAAATAAGCATCACAATCATCATAAAATCACTACAAATAAGCAAAAACCCCACAGCTCATGCAAAAACAAGAACAAAACACGCACAGCATAAAATGTTTAATTGTTTTCTCGGCTGCGTCGCTCAATCTTCATCCTTTTCATCGCTGGTTCCTACAAGAAGAACAGCAAACAAAAGTAGAAGCGCTAGGTGAACAAAAAAACGAAAACGAACAAACAAAGTAACGATACACTGTACGATACAATGGGCCCACAAAGTAGTTGAATGGTGCAATGTGACGTTTGCGGTGAAAAAACACAAATGACAAAATTAAACAAGTTGCAGAACTAAAATTCACGAATTACCAAAACACTGCCAATCCAAGAAAGCGGCACGTGCAACGAACGAATCGGCACATTTGGTGATGAGGCATATTCAACCAAAAACCACCAAACACAAAACAAAAACAAAAGAAAGAAAGGAGCGCAAAAACAACAAACACTCGAACCTTCGATGTTGAGCGTTAGCTCGACGTTGGCTTCGCCCGCCTCGTTCTTGATGTTGCAGATGTACGTGCCGCTGTCCTTTGCCTTGTAGTTCTGCAACATCTCATTCATTTACTCATTTTCATTAAATTTCTAGACCGTCACATACCGCAATATCTCACATAAATAAGAGCTAGTTGGTGTACGTCCCATAAAGCTGAGGGCCTTCCAAAGATTTCCTTTTTAGTACTTTTAGTTTACGAAGTTCATCCCGAGCTGTAGCATGGGATATGCGAAATCCAAGCGTACGTACCCTAAGCTCAAGCTTGGCAACGTATGTGTTGGCGGCTGCTTCGGACTCCATCTTGAACTTGATCCTACTGCTCTCCTTCATCTTCTTCTGCTTCGGGTTCAGCCAGGCCACCTGGAACGTGCGTGCGTGCGTGCGTGCGTGCGTGCGTGCGTGCGTGCGTGCGTGCGTGCGTGCGCATGTGAGTGCGTGCGCATGTGAGTGCGTGCGTGCGTGCGTGCGTGCATGCGTGCGTGCGTGCGTGCGTGCTCGTTGCCCAGTTTCGATTCGACCTCCACCAACAAACCTCAGGTTTAAAATCCGCCTGAAATCCGATGTCGAACTCTATGGCGGGATCGCCGCTGTCCGAGGTCTTCTGCAGAATCTGTGGCTTGCGCGTGAACGTGGGCGCGCCTTGCGGTACTGGAGAAAAATTAACAATTACCTAAATGTGAAAATTAAAAAAAGAACAGTGGAAACCTTCAAATTTGACAGTGAACGTCGCCGTGAGCTTGCCGGACTCGTTTTTGGCCGTGGCGACGAACTGACCCGCATCTTTCTCCTTTGTCGGCTCCTGCAATTTCATCGTAGTTTTTTGCTCGTCTGTGTTGTTTTGTTCAACGCACGCACGCTCGCTCACGCACGCGAACCCGTATGCACGCACGCACGCACGCACGCACGCACGCACGCACGCACGCACGCACGCACGCACGCACGCACGCACGCACGCACGCACGCACGCACGCACGCACGCACGCACGCACGCACGCACGCACGCACGCACGCACGCACGCACGCACGCACTGGCACGCACGCACCCACGCACGCGCGCACACGCACACACGCACGCACGCACGCACGCACGCACGCACGCACGCACGGACCTTGATCTCTAGGGCGACGTAGTAGACGTTGTTGCCCTCCTCCCTGTAGACGGACTTGACCCGGTCCGTCTCGGCCACGATCTCGTCCGCCTTCGTCCACACGACCGTCGGCTTCAGGATCGACTTGCAGCGGAACTCCATCACCATCACCTAGACAAGCGGCGCGTGCGTAAGTTGCCTTTTGCGCTTTTGATTCCCCCCCCCCCCCCGCAACACAGCCAAATTCCAAGGACGACAGCATATTTTGCAATCTGTTCTCTCCTTCTACTTTGGCAAATAGGCAATAGACGCCAACAATTGGTGACTCCGTTGTCAGGCTTGAAAAGGTCGTTCGATTCCAGCAGTGGCGAAGGGAGCATTTAGGGCATCTACTCTGTATGTAATGGGAAGTGTAAGGTGCAGTTACGGGGTATACGCACGCGATGGCTCTGGAAAAGTGCAGAAGAAAAAGGCACAGCCGCCTTTTTAGCGAAAACTACATACAGGGTGCGGCAGGGTTACCCCGCCAAATTTAAAAATTAATAACTCATGCTAGGAAGCGAATGCGGTTGTTATGCGGTTTGTTGCATTCGAACGACAATTCGATGGCAATTTTTATGAGTTTATTTTTACGATGACAATGAGCGAGACCCATAAAAGAAAAAAGTATTACTGTGCAGTTTGTTTTTTAAGCAACTTTTGTCACTTTTGGTAGCAATCCAATTCGAAAGTCAAAAGACAGAACAAAAAATGGAAGGTTTTTCTTCAAAGGAGCTTGCTAAACTGGCTATTTGGTATGACATAAATCGAAGCGTCTCTCAAACCCAACGAAAGTTTCGGACGGAATTTCGCGACATCCTTGATCTTGAAAGACTGGATCAAAGGTTGCCACAAAAGACTGCTGGAGCGAGGCACTGTGCTCAAATGATAGAGTAGGCCGCCTGTCGGCGACGTGCGCTCTGTGCGCACTCAGTCCACCGAGGAAAGAGTCAAGGCGGCCTTTACACAAAGCTCCCAGAAGTCGACTCGACTGGCGACACCGAACTGGGGCTTTCGGTCATATTGAACAGTTCGGTTGATCGATTTTGCTGATATTTCGACATAAAAATTGCCATCGAATTGCCTTTTTCGAACCTGTCCGTCATCGCGGCTCGAGATTTGCGGCTTCTCGATAAATGTTGGGGCGCTGAAACCTGAAGACAAATACGAATAAAAAAACACTCATAAGCAGCCTGACAGACAGACACACAGACGTACCAGTAAGTTTGAGATTGAAGTTGGCGTTGCCTTTGCCGTGCGGATTGACGATGGCGCATTTGTAAGCTCCCGCGTCGCTGTCGGCTAGTTCCTGCGTGCGGCGAAATTTAAATACGATAATTAAAAAAAAATTGAAATTCACACTTTGATTTGAAGAACCGCGCTAAAGGCGTCGTTGCCTTTCTCGTCCAACTTGAAGGAGTACCGGTCGTTCTGTTGGAGCTGAACAGATTGGCTTGCTTTTCCGAAGTTGCGATTAGCATATTTCTGATTTCAGTCAATTTCTTGCAAGCATTCATTTCTTTAAGCTTCCTTTAAGCATTGGTATGCTAGCTTGCTCAACGCATTCATAAAGGAAGCTCACAAGTCAGCCCCGCTGCGTCGCAATCCTAGTCACAATCTAGTACTAGCTTCCAAACTTCTCCTACAGTATACATAGCTAGCCACTGCTAATGTACCTATGTATGAATGCATAGATGTAGGTACATGTTCTGAACCTCGTTCTGCTCATAAAACCACTTGATGAGCGGCAGGGGCGCCGCCTCGAGGAAGCACTCCAGCTCGAGACTGCCGTCCTCGTTCTGACGAGCCACAGGCTGCTGCGGGAAGTGTGGCGCCTTGCCTAGAACCGTTTAAAATTGTACTGTTTTTAATTTTAAATTCGAATACGACAAGCACAGACAACAGAGCTTTGGGTCTTTTGAGCAACTTTGTGACGGAAACGTGTCGATTGCCGTACGCGATAAAAAATAAAATTTGCAACAAACAATCGTGCAATTTTTACGTGAACCGACTGACGAACGGGAACGCACTCACTGACCTTCGGGCATGACTATAATCTCGGGCTCTGGACGGACGGGTGCTAGCTTGAGAACGGTGACTGCGTCCTCTGACGAGGAATCGGCACGGCTGCTGGAGGAGGGGCTTAAAGGTTTCCATTAAATCAAAGTGATTTACCGTAAATCCTCCAATACAACCCCCCCCCAATAGTGCCCCCCCCCCTCCAATAGTGCCCCCGGGTACGGCAAGGTTGAAATAATAGAGCCCCCCCCCTCCAATAGTGCCCCCGGAGGTAAGGGGTATGTTGTGCCATGTGCCTTTTATGGGCAAAAATATAGTGGTAGGTACATTTATAACGTGTATACATAACCAATAATAGTACGTTTCAGCAACTATTAACGGTAAATCAACCATTAAATGTGGCAAAAGTGATCAAAATCACCGAAAAATCGGCAATTTTGACAGCGAAACTAGCATTACCATTCAAATTTTTTTGGTTGAAATAATAGAAGCCCCCTTCCAATAGTGCCTCCCCCTCGAATAGTGCCCCCGGGTAAGGAGAGGTTGAAAAAATAGTGCCCCGGGGGCACTATTGGAGGATTTACGGTAGTAAATGTTGAGTCAACATTTATACGAAAACTTTACAGTACTGCACTGTGAATGAATGGCTAGTATGGGACGTATTACGCGCCTTAGCAAAGATTAAACAACCTGATGCTTAAGCAATTCGATTTAACGAAATTCGAATCGCTGAAGAAATTCGAATCGCTGAAGTAACGATGCCAATTAAAAGCACGTTCAAAGCATCCGCTTGTGCTCATTGTCGTGCTTATGAGACTGTCAAAATTAATAAAAATCCATTAAATAAATCTTTACGCTGCGGAGCTGCTAGATTGGGCAGTCGTCTTGGCCCTTGCCGCCGCCGGCCGGGTTTTCGCCTGGGGTTTGCTGGCCATCTTCTCTCGCTCTTTCCCAGCCAGTTATGTACTTCAGCACGTGCACGCACGCACGCACAAACGCGTGGTGCGCGGGTGTGCGTAGGCCGGGCGGCGGCGCGATGGGTAATATAACGCGCCGTAGGTTAGAGCGACTACGTATGTAGGCGCCGGGGAATGAACGGGCGCTGCTGTGAGAGGGCGACGACAAAAATACGCGCCGCCGCGACGGCGGCAGAAGCGCCCAGAGACCGGTTGTGGTTGTTTCGAGGGTCCTTCGGCGGCGCTGCGCACTCCAGGAAAGCTACCCGCCAGCGCCCCACCCCGCGCCGCTGGGCAGATGACACTATTGAATGCTCTAGCACAAGCGGTGGATGCTATGCACTACCAATACACGCGAAGCTTGAAAAGCGCGCGCCGCGTTCGTTTGAGGGTGCCGCGAGCGTGGCGCTTTTGAAAAGGAGAAATTGGGTGGACGATAGAGTGCGTATTGAGGTTAAAGGATGAATTGGCTTGGCACACACACTCAGTCTCTGAGGCGGGTGAAGTTTGGATCGGGAGTTGTCATACAGATTGGTTTGTGGTTCGGATGATTTGAGCCTTCAGACGAGCATAAGAGCCCATAACCGTTCGCTGACTCGCGGTCGCTTTTGCGGTTACCGTAAATCCTCTAATAGTGCCCTCAGGGCACAACCTCCCTTTACCCGAAGCACTAAGTATTGTTAGGCGGCCTTCTCTAATTTTGTTTTTGAAGGGCCACACCACTGGGCAATTTACGGTAGTAGGAAAACTAAGCAAAGCACAGTAGGCGCAGTCCCACTGATACCTTCCCTGAACTAAATTATCTGGGGTCTCAATGCACGCACAATTCGTTTCTCGCTGGAACATGTCAATTGACTTCTCGATAGGCACGCAAGCCCGTTCACTGTACATATTTCAACTGACAGCAACCGCGTACATATTTCAAAAACCAGCCATTACAGTCCCTTCAGTACAGTACACTCTTTCACTTCTCAAGTGCCCTTACAATGTACACAACGTGTGGGCGCGGCACCAACCTCTAGTTTCCTCGGTGGGGGCAGCACAGTTCAGCTCAGCTCGCAGCTTCTGCCTCTCAGCTAGCGGCTAGTCAATGTTAGCTTCGCTTCGAACGGAACTTCTACCCGGCGCGCGAGAGGAGAGGAGGGGCTCCCCCCTTCCCTCGTCAGCTGCGCGCCGCGTATTTTTAACCGCACGCCATATATGGAAAGAAGCGCGCGGCGCGCGCGCTTCCGCCGATTTCCCGAAGAATCCGCCACAGCAGCAACAGTTGCTTCCCCCCCCCCCCGATAGCCCTATAGCCGAGGGAAGAAGCATCGTTGTCCACACCTTGCGGCGGCGTTGGAAGAACGGAACGGCACAGCTGCCTCCACCCCCACCCACACGACTAGAGCAGGAACGCGTCTTGAAACACCGACCTTAGGAAAAATATTTAAAAAACTGACTCCACCCACTTCACCCACGCACCAGCGTGCAGCGAAAAACTGCAAATGAAATGTTGACATGCAGTTCGTCCTAGCATTACCCCCCTCCCCCCACAGACGAATCTCAGTCCCGAAAACCCGTCCTCCGCCATACAAGTACAGCTATCCAAATCGAGCCACTTTGCCAACACAAGCAATTGTGTGTGTGTGTGTGTGTGTGTGTGTGTGTGTGTGTGTGTGTGTGTGTGTGTGTGTTGTGCGTCTGTATACGTCAAAGCGGTTCACTTTACTCCCAAAAACAACACTTTGCGACGTGGACAACACTACAAAGCATCAGGGTCACTCTCTACACACATCAGAGCATCGCTATAACTACAGCCCGAAAATTCGTGTTTCAAACACACCAATACGCAACCAATTGCTTTCGGCAAAATCCTCTTGTACTAATCCATAATCAAACTGAGTAGGAGTATGACGTCATACCTGTCAATTTGGTGGGCTAGAAGTTGCATTGAGAATTCAATTTTTTTACCGAAGTATAACAATCGTAAACAAATTGTGCATGGGCTGGGGCGGGGGGCAACAGGTACGCATCATACCCAACTCGTAGGCGCTGTTGGTACTACAAGCGCACGCGCGCGAGCGAGTTTTGAATTTCAAATTTTAATCTTAACAACAAACAGTAGTTGTAGGTAAGCATAATCGGAATTCAAGGAATTTTTCGTGGAGTAGCACTGGGGCCTCACTGGTGCATCTGGAGGGTGCCGGATCCAACACCGTAACCATAGCCTCTGGGACCGAAATTCTTGCCATAGCAAGCTGAAAAGTGAATGGTCTGAAATCTGAATCTGAAATCTTAAGAGTTGACATGACACTCCAAAAATTCCGTACATTGATTAGGCAGTCCAGCAAAACGAACAGCTCTGTCATTAATTGGTAAGACAAATTCAAGTGTCAAATAGTTTCACTTCTCTGAAGTGTAATAATGTTCATTTTAGATGGCGGTGTACAATATTGCACTTGATCTGACGGCAAAATAGTTTAGTTACTTTACTATGTATTAACGAGCAAGTCTATGCTCAAACACTTCAAAGCTTTCGAAAATACCGGAAAGCACAAGGAAATACCAAATACCAGCCATGAACATGAACCAACGTCGACAGAACGCAATGTACAATGGAACCAAAGACAAAAAAAGACAAACGCATCAAGACAACCCACTGTTGCAGTAGATTTCGAAGTCCTTTTCGCACAGCGATGTCGACTGTAGGCTCTTGCGGCACTCGGCGCACGTGAAACAAGCCGCCTTGTGCCACGACTGAACCATTCGTTCGTGCGTGCGTGCGTCTGTGTGTATGTGCGTGCGTGGTTGAACCAGTTGAACTGCACTCGAGCATGCCAAAAACGGCCACATGGTAGACCTGTCAAAGGCAGGTTGAATTACGTTATCAGCAAGGTTTGGGGACCGTAAAAAGCATGAGATATTCCGAGAATTCCAAACGATAACGAACGCCATATTTGAGATTCGAAGAATGTCGGATTCGTCAACCAAGTGTTGAACGAGGGGCCCCCTTAACACCTACTTGAAAATGCAAGTGGCCCGGCACTTGATCCCGAATTTGCGGTATTTAGGTAAAGTTAAAAAAAATTGAAAAACCCACAGATCCTGCGGCGATCACCCTTTCTGCCACATAAACCCTCTTGTCGCATCGTCTGCAGATGTCCTTGTGGTCGAACGTCGGGCTCGGCAGTGACTTGCCCTCGTAGCTGGAATTTCAATAGAATTCAAAAAATATTCACATATTAAAAAAATGCCAAACCCAAAGGCGCGAGGAGAAATCGGCGTGGACGGCGATTTGCTCGAGCTGCCCGTGGACGACAGGCGTCGTCCGTTCTCGTCCGACAGCGGCACGGTCAGGGACACTCTGAATTCATACTAAGTTAGTGCGTGCGGGTACGCTTGTGCGTCTTTCCGTGCTTGTTGAATAGCAACAATGTTTCCCTTCCACACTCGCGTGTGTGCAGTGCTTGTGCGCTCCGTTTAAAGCCCAAAACATCACTTTGGTTGCCCACGATAACGACAGTTACAGTCGCAAGAGGCGACCATAATTGCGGCGTGCAAGCAAGTGCCCGCACTAGCAGATTTGAATTCGACTGATAGCGCGCGCTATGTAGCACGCACGCACGCACACAGTGCACGCACAGACGGACGAACGCACGCACCGATTGCCATTGACCCCGTTCTCCACGCAGGCGCCACTGTCGGCCGTGGAGAGGACTCCGGCTCCGATACCGTAACCGTAGCCTTTGGGACCGAAGAGCTTGCCGTGACAGTGCTTGCAGAAGGCGTCGCCCTCGTGGTCGGTGCAGTTGTAGCTGTCGAGACGCTTCTTGCAGTCCGCGTTGGCTAGAAGACCCCGACCGGCTCATAAACCACCTTCCTTTGAAAAAAGTTCACACGAAAACGAGTGGTCACTCTGATGTTGAAGTGAATTTCAGAGGCACAAGGGGACCTCATGCCAGCGCTACTGGAAATTCTGGAGGATGTGGTGAACGAAGGTTTGCCTTTTTCAATTGACTTTTTAATGGACGTTGCGCAAGCGCAAAGAACATGGTCAGGTTCCAACAAAAATCAACGGCCAGGGGTTTTGTGGGAGGGAGGGTCGGTTCTGTCCGTCCACCACCCCAGTCACAGGTGTGACCTGCAGCGCACTCACCGCAGACGAAGCAGCTCTTGTGCCAGTGCTTGCCGAGCGCGATCACTTCCTCGGCGAAGTAGACGCGCTTCTGACAGCGAGGGCACCAATGGCCGGCGCTGTTGAACCTGCTCGCCGCGGTCGCCATGTTTTTTTCCTCCCTCCCTCTCTCTCTCTCTCTCTCTCTCTCTGTCGGTCGGACCTGACCGGTGCGGCTAATTTGGCGCTGGGCCCAAAAACTCGTCGTCAGCAGCGCGCCCACCCTCGCCGCGACAGCTGAACGGGTAAACCGGCCTGCCTGCCGTAGCGAGCGCTGTCAATTAACCCAGATTTGCTACTAGGTACTACTCTGGCTGCAGATGCGAGGGGTGGTCGGAGCGTGGGCCTGGAATTTCTCCGCTCCGCTGTCGTCCTACGCAGAACGGGAGAAGATGATGCCAGGGCCCACGCGCGCGCACGCTCGCGTCCCACTATTGAGTCGCAACGCAACGCAACGCAGCGACGATAAGGACACGCGCGTGGGGCGGACCCTGTTGGAATTCAAACTCTCTCCTGCCGCTCTGCCTACACTCTTTGTCTCGGCAGGGAGAGAGAGAGGAGGTTGCCCAAACGACACCCCCCCCCCCCCCTACCATCGACACACGCAACGTTATCTACGTGCAACGCATCGCACCGCACCGCTCTCTCCTCCACGCAGCGAGGGGATTAGGCTTCGGATTTCTTTTTTTTTCGGCGCCGCGGGGGAGCAAACACGTCCGCGTCGCATGGATTGGGACGCGCAGGCGGTGTGTACTCTCTGGTCTCCTATGCGTCGCGGCGACACACTGTGCACGCGTCACGTGCACAGAGAACGACACAAACACACACACGAAGGTGCTGGCGTGAAGGAAGCGCACACAGGGAGGTAAGAAGGGCCCATTACGAGGCCCAAATCGCGTCTTGACCTCCAGGGATTAGCGTAGGGCCCGCAGCGAGAGGTTTGTCTTGCACAAACAGGCCACCGGTAGCGGCGTGTCGTCGACGCGATGGGCCCGGTTTTTGTTGCGCAAGAGCACTCACAAGTCGACTTGAACAAGTAGCGTAGCCAGGATTTTCCAGAGGGGGCGAATTCCAAAAGGAGGGGGCGATTGCCCCCTCCGCTCCCTCCCTGGCTACGGCACTGACTTGAACTCAACTTTTCTGGTCACAGAGAGGACAACAACAGTCACAAGCCAGAACGCAATGGGCAAACACTATGAAAAAGACAAATGTGCTGCCGAGGGTGAACCTACAGCCCTGTGTGAAACTCAAAACGGTCCTTTTTGCCCACGGGTGTCTCGTGTTCCTTTGCAGTCAACACAATCCGCATAATGAAACGTAACAAAACACAGCGGTGGCTGTATTTCACAGAGGCGACAACATTTGTAGAACAAACACGGAGTGAACATTTTATAGACAACCAGTTACTGAAAATTCTCTAATAGCACTCTGCGGCAGCATCGCTTTAACTTTTGTCAGTTTCGGTCTGTGGCGACCTGGGCGTAAGGTCGACCTCAAAAAAAAAAACGAAACAAAATGTCCACTTCTGGGTCAAGGATTGCGCTCACCTCCACCCAGAAAGTTGCACTCTGTGTCTTAGAGGCAAAGATAGGTACAGGATTGGGAGTTGGGGACTTGCTGCCGCAGCGAGTCTCACACCAGCGCAATACACGTCATCAAAGTCACCTCCCAGCCAAGAACGCATTGTTCTCTTGTTCACTGTCCACTGCGAAGCACGCATGTAAAGCGCTAGTAAGTAGTGTGTGGAGATAGTCAGTCAGTGTATGGAGTAGACGGCGAATCTTTTCTTGACTTCGCCACTGACGACCGAGGCGATCATGGCAACGGTGGCCATCGCACCCAGGCCCTTGTCCCCGCAGATCAGCTCCTTCTCGATCGCTGGGATCTCCTTGTACCCCAGCAGGGATCTGACAGGAGAGTGAAAGATTTGACCCTCAGAAATAAGACTGCCAGCAATTTTTGACACTACTAAAAAATCGTTAGACGGTTGTTGCTGTTAGACAATCCAAAGTCAAGAGTTTGTGGTCAAAATGAGGATAAATTAATAAATGAGGATACATTTTTACATTTTTAGACAGTTTCCCTTCTCCCCTCCACCCTTGTTCTGAAGATTCGCATTTCAACGTCACTTGCCTAAGGTGTTTGAAGCTTTCCGCTTGCAGTGGGAAACGAGACACCACACCGATACTCTCGGCATTAAAAATACATAATTTATCTCTACTCTAATACATAAAAAAACACCCAAACCTGAGCGTTTCGAGGTGTCTGTAGGTGAGCGGGTTCTCGTACATCATGGTGTTCATGGCTGGACAGAAGTAGAGCGGCTTCACGGGGTCCCAGGCGCGTACGACCGAAGTCAGGAGGTTGTCGCAGAGCCCATTGGCCAGCTTGGCCAAGCTGTTCGCATCCAGTGGAGCGATCAGCAACAGATCCGCCCACTTGCGCAGCTCAATGTGCACCACCTGCAGGGGATGGGAGAGGGATGCACTCTTGTCTTGTGCACCGAGATGGTGGGAACGCGGTGGTGGGGGCGGGGGGGGGCACAGTCATCCCGATTTTTTTGTGGGAGGGCTCAGGGGGGTCTGGGGGGGGGGGGGGGGGATTTCGCGCCCGCTGGATATAGCCGTCCCGCTCTTTTTTTTTGCGTGAGCAACCCCACCCCCCCCCCCCCGGGCCATCGCTATCCCGGAAACCCGTGGGCAACCCTCTCAATATTGAGAAAAAATTGGGTAAAGATGAGCGTTGCCTCTTTTTCAGTAATTGTGACCTAAAACACCTAAATAACGCTATTTAGACCTCATTTTGACAAAATTTTGAGCCAAAACACCCCATTTTGGTGCGAAATGTTCCATTTCGACACCTCCCTTCAACAATTTCCCATCCCAGACTTTTCTGGGATGGCTCTAGACCACCCCCCCCCCCCTCGAAACCCAGACACCCCCTGGCTTCAGACCCAACCTACAAACGCACGTACTTACAGGGTCGCCGCGGCACTGCCAGGCTTGCCACTCGTTCTTGTCCGTATAAACGGGCCAGTGGATTTGTTTCTCGTCGAAAAAGTGCAGGGCAAACTTCGTTACGACAACTCTGTAGGCGGAATGCCAAAAAATTTCGAATTCGCATTTCAAACGGTACAAAATGCGAAACAAGCAAGAGCAAGTTCTTTTTTAAAATTCCAAAATGTCGGCATTCCGCCCCTAATGGACACTCTGTCCTTTGGGGAATTTTCCAAAATGGCCTCGATCAATTCTTGCAGTTTTATGGTCGCAACGCTGCCAGTGACGCCAATCAAAAGATGGAATTTGTTGGGCTCGCGTTGAAACGAGTGGGACGGCTCGATATCCATGCCCCTAAAAGCAGACATGATTTCAATTTTACTTTAATTCGTCGCATTACATAGAATGTTTTTTTATATGTTCGAATTGCACTAAATTGTCTTTTCAAACCTCTTTTCAATCTTTTTGTCACTTTTTGAATTCCCCGCAATATCGTCCATATATTCGTCTCCGTCGCTGCTCTGTGGGGTTCTAGACAAATCTGACCTGTTAGCTGGACTATTATCGCCTTTTTCTTCGGAATTCCCGCTCATTTCGGCTTGTGATACAGTCGCTAAACACGCAGTAAACCGGGAAGCGATAAAACTGCAATTGTCTCACCGTCTAATCGACGCGCAAACTTCAAAGGAAAACACCGCCCGCCTTTGAATAAAAAACGTGGTTGGCGTGCACGGATAGTTGGTCAGACATTGAAATAAGTATACCAAAATAATAATTTCAAATTTTTAAGCGTTCGTCCGGACGATGCGCCAAACGATAGGCCGCAATAGATGTCTGTGTCTTTCACTTTTAACCGGCCTGAAGGCGGCTTAGGCTTAGACTTAGGCTCTTAGGTCTTGCTTAGGCTAAGGCTTAGGCTTGTCAGTTTAGTTTTGGTGAGACTGGTGTGCTTATAGCCGGGCAGCGTATGGCCTTGTGGTAAAGAATCGGCCTCTTGCGCGCAAGGTACTTTGTTCGATTCTTTATGGACCCACTAGACCGAGGACGTCCCTTTCGATGGATTTTCTCGTGCCATTGCTGCCCTAGATTATAGATGGTGCTCTTCCGAAAGTCTTTGGCCGATTGCCGGCTCTGAACAGGAAGGCGTCATGGAAGATTGTTATGCTACATGGACCATTGACGGCCTCCTAGCGTTGCCCCAAATCCAGCAACAACAACAACAACAATAACAACAACAACAACGTGCTTATAGCCGAGTTTGCCCTGTCGGCTGGTTGCAGGGATCTTTTCTGCCTTCAAGAAGATACGGGGCACACAGCACGTTGAAAACGCTGTAAATAAACCAAATAGTACAAATTTAGTACAAATCCAACACGCGTTGCTATTAAAACACACTCTAGTAGGATTCCGATTATGTTTACTGGCCCAGTACTAGGCTTAGGCTTTGTTTAGGCTTTGCATAGGCTTAGGCTTAGGCTTTTGCTTAGGCTTTAGCTTAGGCTTAGTCTTAGGCTTAGGCCTGGCAAAAAACCGGCCTCTTGCGCGCAAGGTCCTGGGTTCGATTCTTGATGGCGCCACTAGATCGAGGACTTCCCTTTCCATGGATTTTCTCGTGCCATCGCTGCCCTAGATTACAGATGGCGTTCTTCCGAAAGTCTTCCGCGAAAGTCGACTTGCCTGCATACTTTACCTGCCTGCATTCTTTATCATATACAACCTGTGCTGCATCGTGTGCTGCATTTAAGCGTAACCCCCGCGTGGTGCGAGCCGGTTTTATTCTTGGCTATAGGGCAGCGTGAGCCAATTTTATTCCTGGCTCGCAGAAATTGTAGCATTGATTCGCTAGAATTTTTTTCGCTATTTAGTTTGGGTTTAAGAATCGTGTGCAAATGGCGGCGGCAAGCAGCGCCAACGAGCAGCCGCTGGAGTTCTGGCTCGGTAGACACAGTTATTAAGTTCGGTTTTTAATTGGACTTTAATTAAATTGATTTCTAATAATTTAGCGAAGGCGACGGATCCGTTTAGCGATGAAGCTGCCAGAACGGCGTTTGTAAAGGGGTTCATTGATAAGGTATATTTCTATTGTAAATCGTATCTTCTAGCTAAAAGTGCATTTCATTATTTTTCTGTTAGTGGATTATTCGCATAAAACAGTGGCTGTTTCTTTCGCAGTTTTGCGCGAAAGCGCATAAAGAATATGGCAACAATCTTTGATTTTGGCTATTCTATTCTAAACCAGCAATGAGAGCAGTTGATTACGTACAATTAGTGAGAAATCGATAATTTACTCGGCGTATTATGACTTTTATTTTATTTGTTTTTTTTTTAGGTAAACGATGAGTTGGAAGGCCCTCAGATTTCCTGCAAATTGTTGGCGCACAAAGTGCACAGTCCCAATGTACAGGAAGCTTTGGCTGGCCTGGAGGTAATTACCGTAACGTAAACTCTATGGTAACAAATCAAGTTTAATTAGCTAATTGCATAGAGTTGCTTTGCACAACTCTGGAATTGGCAAGGTGAAATTTGCTAAGCGTATTCCTAAGAAATTCGCTAATTCCACTATGCACGTACTCACGGAATTAGTAAAAAAAAATCGAATTTTTGATCATTAAAATTTCCAGCTGTGCCGTACAGATTCCTTAGCATGTGGGCATTATAACGACTAATATATTATCAAGAAAACAATTTTTTTCTAATTTTGAATATTTCTTTCAGCTGTTGGATGCCTGCGTGCGCAGTTGCGGTCAGCGCTTTCACAATGAAATGGCGAAATTTCGATTTTTGAATGAGCTCATCAAATTGCTATCGCCAAAGGTATGCGGTGTGTACTGTATATGCATAGGTGCGTGCATGCGCCTCCCTTGTATTGCACGGTATCGTATCTTTGTTATCGCATGATACACGCACACCTAAGTATTTAATAAGTAATAATTTGAAGCAGAATTTTGCTATTATGTTTTTTAGTGTAACTTTTGTGCACCAATTTCCTATAAAACCGTAATTCCTCTAACTGCGCTGTACAACCGTGGTTAATATGCAAATTTCAGTATTTGGGCGCCGACACCAATGAGCGGGTGAAGCACCGTACTGTGGAGTTACTGTATTCGTGGAAACACTCGCTGCGGCATTTGCCTAAAATCAAGCAGGCCTATGACATGCTCAAGGGCCAAGGCGTCATTCCTGTCGACCCAACCTACATGGACAACGTATGTACGTGCGTGCGTGCCACCCCCCCCCCCCCCACCCGAAATAAAAAAAAACTGGCTGGCTGGGGCATGACAACGCGATGGGGGATGTGCCTGGCAGACCAACTTTTCCTGATAAAATGCCTGTATGTGGATGTGGTCGAAAATTTTGAAATTTTTACCCGCGGCGCCGCTTTTTTTTTGCAAAAATGGTCCGATTCTCTGCCAAACGACCGCCTAAGGACACAGCATCCATAAAATGCAACAGGGCCCCTCTGTAAAATTCTCCCCCCCCCCCCCTCAATAGTATTTCGGATCCCACTGCCTCTAAAATATGTCTGGTACCATGGGGCACAGTCAACAAGGTGCAGTCCGTCTTCAGAGTATTAAAACTGTGGTTATGGTAACCTGTACCGAATCCCTACCCAGTTGAACCTATGACTAGACTTTGTATGTGCGTGCGTGCGTGTGCTTACACGGTAACATTTGGAATCTGCTGCCTTTTTAGGTGCTGAGCTCCAACCCTATTCCCACCGCCCAGCCCAAACCGCGACAAGCCACTTTTGAGGATGAAGAGAAGTCCAAGGTATTTTTGTAAATTTACAAATATTAAAAATTGTTTTAGATTTACGTTATCCGCACACTCCACGCATAGTCAACCATCTGCGGATAACCATCGACTTGAGATTGGTCTTTGCATGAACATGGACTGCGTTTTAATAGAATCTCGAAACATTTTTGTTGTAGTTTTTCTTGTAATAAGGGGCGTGCAAGCGTTTCAGTTGTTAGCGGACTTGCTGAAAAGCAACAGTCCTGACGACCTCATGGCCGCCAATCGACTCATCAAGAGCATGGTCAAAGCGGTGTGTTTTTCTACTGCTTTTTGCAAAAGTATTTTCTGCTGTTCATTGTATTTTTTGCGTGCTTCTGTATTGATTTTTATTTCAAGCGCAATTGAGTGCGTATGACGTTTTCCGCGCTAATTGGAGTGCAAACAAAGATTGGAGATGTGGGGGGGGGGGTGAATTCTAGCCCCCCCTCATATGGAGAAAGTGTTTGCCGACATGTGCGTGCGTGTGTGGTTTTTCCTTCGTAGCGGAAAATGTGCATTGAAAGAAGATTATCGATTTTCCTGCTGCGGGGCGAACATTTATGCAATAATTGCAGCGCATTCAATAAAAAAACAGTCAGCAGAATGCACCGATTTTTCTATGGACTTCCGCCACTTCTGATCGTATACACTCAACTTGTCGCGCCTTTTTCAATTTACTATTTAATTTGAATTATTAAAAGAATTAATTTTCCAGGAGGATCAAAAGTTGGAGCGCCGCTCGCGTCGTGACGAGGAGCTGCAGACGGCTCTGAACAATTCGAAGCTTTTGGGAGAGCTTTTGGACGGATTTCGAATCGACAGGGATCAAGCTGAGCTCGACTTAATCCGCGAGCTAACGGCTTATCTGCAGAATATCCGTCCGGCGCTCTTCAAATACGCCAGCGAGGCGGCGGAGGCGGAGGATCCCGCGCTCAGTGAGTGCGTGCGTGCGTCCGCATGTGCGTCCCGTTGTGGGGGGGGGGCATCCAAAGTACACTTTCAACTCGTCTAAAATGAGAAAAGTGAGTAAATGGGCGTGTTTTGACTTAAAACTCTTACTAGTAGCACTACTTTTGGGTACCCATAAAATATACACTTGAAGCGATAAAAATGCTATTCACTCACTTTTCCACCTACAGTATTTGGCGCGATTGAGCCATTCTTAACAGCACCTCACCCCATCTCAACCTAGTTGAAGGTACTACGTCCTAAGGTTCACCTACATCAACTGCAATTTCAGTTAGATCGCTACAGATGTAGTGAGTATGAAACATTTGGTACGCGTGTGGCGCGTTGCAATGCTCGAGTAAAAGCCAACATTTTTTTAAATCTTCGGTTCAGCGGAAGTGCTGGCAGTCAATGACGAAGTGAACAAGGCCATTGAACGCTCCAAAAAGACGGCGCCGGCAGAACAAACCGGTGTGGTTGGTGGAGCTGCCAAACCGGTCGATCTGACTGCGAGCCCCGAGACAGCGAAAGGTTCGTGTAGTGGATTTTCGCAACAATTTTGGGATTTGTGTTGTTGTTTTTGACAACCGCAAAACAACCGCAGTTTGTATGTGCACTGTTGTTGTTGTTGGATTAGGGGCAACGCTAGGAGGCCCTTCAATGGCCCATATAGCATAGCCATCTCCATGACGCCTTCCCGTCTACAGCCGCATCCAATAGCCAAAGACCTTCGGAAGAACGCCACCTGTAATCTAGGGCAGCGACGGCATGAGAAAATCCATCGAAAAGGAAGTCCTCGATCTAGTGGCTCCATCAAGAATCGAACCCAGAAGCGTGCGCGCAAGAGGCCGATTCTCTACCACTAGGCCATACGCTGGCCGTGTGCACTGTTAATGCCACCCAGACTGGGACATGTCACGTAACAGATGCTTGGCACGTAACAGTCAGATGCTACGTAACAAGCATCATACATAAAACTTTTCACTAGGCTGACTGCTGTTATAGAATGAAGAATATTCAGTAAGACTTGGTGCAAAGTAGTAGGGAATGTTTCAGTCTGTAATGTAGACTTGAAAAAAAAAACGACTATTTGCGCTTGGAATCAGTTGATCACGATATTGTGACATTCAAGCTTAGATAGTCTGGGCCCAGATTACGCACTACCCCATATAGATACGTATGTATATACATATATATAAATATGTACATACACATTGACCTTTGGGATGGGTAGGCTTTATTTTGGACCGCACGGATGCATGGACGCACAGACATTTATATACCATGTACTTTTAGTTTTTATTTAAGTTAGAATCTAAAACTTTGCCCTTTGGGATGGGTAGGCTTTATTTTGGACCGCACGGACGCACGGACGCACGGACATTTATATATTTAGTTTTACTTTCTATTTAAATTACAATCTAAAACTTTGATCTTTGGGATGAGTAGGCTTTATTTTCGACCGCACGGACGCATGGATGCACGGACATTTATATATTTAGTTTGCTTTCTATTTAGGTTACAATCTAAAACTTTATCTTTGGGAGGGATGGGTAGGCTTTATTTTGGACCGCACGGACGCACGGACGCACGGACATTAATATATGTACTTTAGTTTCTATTTAGATTACAATCTAAAACTTTATTTTGGGAGCGATGGGTAGGCTTTATTTTGGACCGCACGGACGCACGGACGCACGGACATTTATATATGTACTTTTAGTTTCTATTTAGGTTACAATCTAAAACTTTATCTTTGGGAGCGATGGGTAGGCTTTATTTTGGACCGCACGGACGCACGGACGCACGGACATTTATATATGTACTTTTAGTTTCTATTTAGGTTACAATCTAAAACTTTATCTTTGGGAGCGATGGCTAGGCTTTATTTTGGACCGCACGGACGCACGGACAAGAGGTTACGGTGCTTTGCTGTTTTATTGCAAAGCCGGTACAAGTTGAAAAACCAGCGTCTGTTAAGCACTACTGTATCAACTGCTTTTAAATTTTGAACCCGAGCTTCAAAACCGCGCTATTTCGGCAATTCCCAAAATATGCAACCGATACAAGCACAACCGATACAAGGGATTATTGTTCCCGCCTCCTAAGCCTAAGCCTAAGCCTAAGCCTAAGCCTAAGCTAAAGCCTAAGCTACAGTGATCCCTTGTATCGGTTGTGCTTGTATCGGTTGCATATTTTGGAAATAGCCGCTATTTCAAGATCCCAGAACATTTCTTTCTCAGAATTTTGCAGAGTTCGCAGCGCGTCTTCCACTCCGCAGCGCAGCGTCACCCGTCGGCTACGATTGAGATGGCAGTGCGCTAGTTTTTCTCGTGTTTCGCTTTGGTTCTGCACAGCAAAGGTGTTTTTTTTTAGGAAGAGCTGGAACGACGCATCCTCGTTCCTCGCGTTGTACATGCGGCGCTACTGTATTTCGCGGGTCCCTATTCTTTTTGCGGGTCCCCTGACCTCACGCGGGTCCTTTCACCTCAGGCGGGTCCCAGCAGCAGGCGGGTCCGTTAGATATAAAACCCGGCCTGTAGATTGCGGGTCCGTTGGGTAATGGTATTAAATATGGACGGTAGGTAGCGGGTCCGTTGGGTACAGTACCGTACGGATGCAAACTAAACGTGCTGTGTACGTCGCGCGTGCGTTTGTGAGCATTGTGAGTCCACATTAAGCAAGTTCAGTGCAAGAACAAACAATGTAAGTGTGGCAGGTAGGTGGTTTAGTACTACTACACATTCCACTTACTATTTCTCTCTTTCTCTTCACTCTCCCGTGCATTGCAGTCAACGAGTATTAGTATCTGTGTGTGTCACTAATGCTATTTGTGTCACTTCCTGTAGGTGCCTAGTGGGCCGCATAGCAAAGTGACAGCAAACTACAAAGGAAAGCAAATCAACAGGTGTCAATCAATCAAAATCAAATCATAGGGCAAAGGCCCATGCTCAGGGCCCATGCTCACTGCTTTCTTAGGCATGGTTGAAAGGCATCTGGTGCCGTATTGCTTTAAGCAGTTGATTAAAAATTTTTGTTTTGTCATAGTGACGGCGGAACATGTACTGATACAAGTATGTTGGAAACAGAGCTCTTGATGTTCCATGTAGGTGACGTAGGCTGTTCTTCAGTGAGCTCCAGGTTGCCTCTATGGTCTACAAATTTAAAATTAGAATTCATTGGGGATTTACGGTATACTACCTACATACAGATTTACCTGGGTGTGGATGCTGGGGTCATTAGGATCAAGAAAGTTTATTCTGTGATTAACCCAGTCATGTCGCAGACCCCACTGTTGCCGAACTGCTGCCAATCCATTATATGCTGCCCAGCCATCAGATATGACTCTAGTGCCTGGGTTAACATATTGGAAGATGAGTGGCAACAGTGTTGCGGCATTTCGTTGTGCCACTGGGATAATAACCACTGAATGAATGTACACATTGTTTCTGCAATTAGTAAATGTATGAAATCCTGCACCTTTGTTGGTACCACGTTCAACCATGCCGAAACACCATTGTTGAGGGCGGTGTAGGGCCTGGCCTCTGTTGTATTTGGCTCTAAAAAAGAGAGATTCATCAATCTCTACAACTGTTCCAGGGCCTCCCAGATAGCCGCCACCACCTTGCTGGACAGGCGTTATGTGATCTTGACACCTACAAATGGAATGGTTTTGGCTATAATGACCTATATAAAGAAATTTGTTTAAGTATACATGCATACCACTGTTGCATCACATCCCGAACAAAGTTGTACCAATCTACAACCGTGTGTTCTTGGGAGATGCCTAGTTCATTCATGATGGTGCTGTATGTGGCTGTTGGATTGACTGCCCAGTTGTACATGAGCTTCATGATGGTCCTTATGCTGAGGTGTGAATGTGTGAAGAATGAACCATGACGAACTGAGACTTTAACAATTGCTTGTCTTTCTCGACGGCATTCAGGGCACCTCCACTGCAAAACAGTTTGGTGGAATTGCTTCTCCTTATACAGGTATGTACATACATGATGCTCAGCAATGCACCACATACCACGAGGCTCTCTCCTCGGTGAAATCTTGCACTGTTGTCTTTTATTAGAGTGGCTCTGCCACCACACACTTGGCCCTGGGCAACAATTTGGCGGTCGCAGTTGAGCTCATTGTTGATCAGACCATGCCTATGGGACATTTTATTTTACGTTTTGTATGACTTTCTCTCAGCAAACAATGCAGAACCAACTTTGCCAGCCACTTTAGTGATGATTCTTCAGTCGAAAAAAGTTCATTTATCATATCTAAGGTAAATTCAATCTGTAAAATGTCATCTGGTGGCAGTACATTTCCATCTTCAGGAGTATTGAGAATTCTCGTTCTGGGAACTCTAGGTAGAACAATAGGTGGTGGCAGTGGGATTCTTGGACTAGACACTGAACTGTTTGTGAACCCAGTGCCATACAGAAGCGCAATGTCTGCCATAAGCACTGCAAGCATGGACAGTTCTAACAAGTACAAACACAACATCGTTATTAATTCAGATTTCAAACTAACTTGGGTCACAGTTGCCAAATATGCTGTTGCACATTTCATTTGCTTGCATGCCACTTGCAGCCAGCTGCATGAGTCTTGGTAGGAACTGGTGTACAATCATTTTACACACTCCTGCTAACACCCACAGTGTGTCACAGACTCCACAAACAATTTTAACTGCAGGCTTGTGGCCATTTTTAAGGGCGTCTCTGACTGCATTTGCAATGAGAATGCATGCAGTGCATTGCATGTTTTGTCCAGACTCTGCACTGATGTGATTGCAGTTGGATCCGATCCGATGATGTTGCCTGTGTCGGTGAGGCTGGGGGTGTGTTCTTGGAGCCATTGCTGTTGGTTGCTGCTGTGGCACAGCTTTTTCATGAGTATGATGTGTTCGCTAGAAGTGTTTCTGTCAGTCAACATACATAGAACATGTGAAACTGGTGTTGTATTACCTTTAAACACTCTCTCTGGCCGTGTTCACTCCACACGTAGTCCCCTGGGTTGTCGCCACACCAGAAACAACAACCTGCAGGCGACAAAACCACAGGCCATCGCTCTGTCAAGAGGTATTCAGCAGGGTTGTCTGTGCCATTGCTTTCCATTAAGCGACACCTTCCGTCATAGAACTGGTACAGTTTGTACTGCTCCCCCACACCACAGGCTTGGCAACACTGCCAGGGTGTGAACCATGTGTCAGCTGCAACAGTTTCTGACTGTGCAGTCCAAGTGGTCTGTTTACCACCCATGCAGCCTGTGGCTCCCAGCAGGACAACTGCTGCGCCACACACTAGTGCAACAGACGAACAAAGCATTGTTCTTTCCCAATTTGAAAATCACAAAGAGATCACTGGTGTTTGGTAGAGTGATGCGCTTCGCGTGTCTGCACATATTTAAGTGCATTGTCGTGCCAAACGGTGCCGGGATGTCTGGTCACGTGGTTACGCTCTTACCTACCTCTCCGCTGGCTGGCTGGCACGGCTGGCACGGCCGCATTGTGTCTAGAGGGCGCGCGCGCAGCATTTCTAGTCTAGTTGTATAATGTAGGTAGATGCGATGTAGCGCCTTGTACTGGCAGGTACATGTAGGTAGGTACAGGGGCGTTTGTGGCCCAATGCAAATGCCAAAACCCGATGCGACGTGGCCCATTGTGTCTGTGTTTGCAATCGAGGTGCATAGGGTGTGTGGTGCACTACAGCAGCTTTTTCCAATGAACACTGTGTAATGCGAGCAATCGGCCTGATATGTCGATGGCTAAGTAAGAGGCAGCGAAAAGTAAGTAACGAGCACGGAATAAATGCAACTATAGAGCAAGCAATCGGTATTGTCACTGATACGTTTGCTAAGACAGTGACCAAGACTACAGTCGATAATAATTCAGAGATAAAACGGCACACAGGTGTATGTACTACACTATTTTTCAAGGCCGCTCACCACTGTTCAGGGTGAGCCACATTACAGTCCGGGCATAACTTGAAATTTGTAGAACGGAATATCAAAAAAAAACATTCGCCTCATAAATCAATAGTTGACACTTAAATCATAAATCATTATTAGGACACTTATGTGGCTCACCTCTAGTGTGAATTGAAACGTGTATGTACTAGAGAACGAAATGGGTCATGGGCCAGGCCTGTGACGGGACGTGTGCGTGTTGCGTTTGTGGGCGCGTGCGTGCGTGATCGTGTGCGCTCCTCCATGCGTGCGTGCGTGCGTGCGTGCGTGCGTGCGTGCGTGCGTGCGTGCGTGCGTGCGTGCGTGCGTGCCTGCATGATTGGGCCTACAATTTGGAAGGTGCGGGTTGGGCCGAGTCGGGCCTGGGTGGTGGGCGGGGCAGTCCGGGCCTGAATCTCCAGGCCCATTTCATTCTCTAGTATTTACTACTACTGCTCAAGGTGTGGAAACATGTACCTAAGCACCTTCTGTGCTGTGCTTTCCACTTTTGCGTCACCTTCATCGTGTTTAGATCGCGGCCCACAGGAGCAGCATACTGCCAGCAACCACTGCCACTGAAGTATGTCCAGGTCTCGCGCTCCCTAAAAACAAATGGGCCCTCAAGAAAGTTTTTTGACGTACCTCTAATAATAAATATACCCCTCCAATAAACTACCCATTCAATGAATGCCCAGGGTAGAGGGTGGGTTGAAAAATTGAACGCCTAGGGCGCTCATGCTGGGGGGAATTACGGTATGTCAGTAGTGGTTAAGTCACACCTTTCTTGCTGTTGTCATTGCAGAAGTCAGAGCTGCACCAGTCGCAGTTGCCTTCTCCGCCAAAGTCCTTGCAGGCAACCATGTGCTGCTTGCAGATCGCTCTCGACGGACCATCGCAACCCGTGTAGTTGCGCAGAAGCTTCGTTTCGCCTAAAACGCCATAGCCACAAAGTACACGCGATTATATATGATAACCACTTGCTATACGTATTATACACTACACGTATGTACTATACACTATGTATATACTTAGGTATCACCTACACCCCAGGGGCACCATAGCATCGGAAGCACCAGTTTCAACCTCCCCTTATCTGGTGCACTATTGCACTACTTACACATGGGCACTACTGGACGATTTACGGTACATACCCTACCTGTACGTACTACATATATTGCAAAATTGTGTATGTTTACCTCTGCACGTGAAAGTGTAGCACAGCTGTCCAGTACACTGGCGCTGGCGCTCATTGCGTACGCACGTCAGCTCGTTGGTCGCCACCATCGCGATGACCATGGTGAGCGCACAAAGCGTCTTCATCGAACCACGTTAGTAAAGGCAACGCCGACGTGGTTGACTGGCAGAGAGATGGCAGAGAGACTGGAGAGATGACGCATATGCGCTGGCGCCAGCGTCTGCCGCGCCAGCGTCCGCTGCGCGCTCTCTGGCCAGGTGGTGCAGCTCAAAGGTATGGGTGATGACAAGGGGGAAAACGCGCACAGAGTGAGCGCGCGCGCGAGCGAGCGCAGGCAAGAAGAATAAGCATATGGAGTAGAGAGTCCACATGGCTTAGGACGTAGGATGTTTGTTGGGGCTGGTAGACGTTTACTGCTGACATGTATCGCCTTTTCTTTTGCGAACAGAACACGCGAGTCGCAAACGCACGCACGCGCGACGTACACAGCGCGTTTAGTTTGCATCCGTACGGTACTGTACCCAACGGACCCGCTACCTACTGTCCATATTTAATACCATTACCCAACGGACCCGCAATCTACAGTCCGGGTTTTATATCTAACGGACCCGCCTGCTGCTGGGACCCGCCTGAGGTGAAAGGACCCGCGTGAGGTCAGGGGACCCACAAAAAGAATAGGGACCCGCGAAATACAGTAGCGCCGTACATGCGGCGTGACCAAGTGGAGCAGCTGCGTCAGGTACTGGATGGGATGAACCCGCATTTTGTGTTTCAAGTCACAGTTTACTGTGTTCAGTGTCTCATAGGTGCCCGCGGAACTTGCGTCAGGGGTGGAGTAAATCGCCGAATTTTTCGAACGCAGGGCGTGGGTAAATCGAGATTTTTGGGATGAACAAATGACTCCCGCGGCGCGAGCGCCGCTCGTCGTGGCTGAGTGGGTGGGATGGCAGGCCTATCCTTCACCATGCGGCTCGCAGCGGCTCGATTCTATAAGGGGGATCAGGCCGGCCGCGAGCCGACTCGAAAGTCGATTTCATTTACAAAATTGACTGTATTTTGTCCGCGCGTTGCTTCCCCTTCCTCTAACTCCATCTCCTCTCCTCCCCCTAATGAGCCGAGCATAATAACATGTTCCGACTATGAAAAGTGACATTCAGCAAGAAGTGGCCGCGATGAAGGACGAGCTACAGGAACTGAAGAAAGAAAAAAAAGGATCAAGCGCAAGTTGTACCGCCAGCGAAAGAGGATGCGGAAGCTGGAACTAGAGTAAATAATTTTCGTTTATTGATCTTGTTTTGAAACCTTTCCTCATTCTTTTTTCTCTTTGCACAGCATTTGGGAACACATGGTATCCGTACTATAACAAGCAACAACCCATGAGAAACTGTTCATATTCTATTTTATTTAACCCACCCTGAGCAAAAAAATGGCTACTTCAAGTTAACATTACTTTCCTATAAATTTATCTACCATGTCCTCTGGCTCCACCCGTTGTATCGAATGTCCGTATCTCGCATTCACATATCGGCGCCTCCCCCAAATGGTGTCTGACTGTGACTTCCGACTAGTACCCTTCCTCTTTGCTACTAACTGATAAGCTTTACTTTGTTTAGACATATGCGGCTGAAGCAGCTCGACCACATCAATCGAGCCCGCGATCTCGCGGCTGCGAGGATTCGCAGACGACTGAAGGAGGAAGAGCTGGACCAAGACAACCTGGTGCAGATGATCGAGCTCATTTGCCTGCGTGCTCCGGTTCTGAGAGCGGCAGAAGAGGTGGCGGTGAACCGGAGCGCAATCTACGCAGAGGTAGGTGTATACGGAATTGTTTGTGTACGTTAGCGTGATGTTCACCAGTTCCACATCTCATAATCTTTGTGACACTTTTTATCAGCCTATTAAAATTGGCACAGACGGGATTGGGGGTTATCACTTCTTATCATTTTCTTCTTCTTTGCATTATTCGTAATGTTTGGAGTCGGTCAATTCGGCATATACCATACCTTTCTCCGTAATCTGTTTCTCACATGCATATAAACAGCTCTTTCAGATGGGGGCGCCCAGGCTGTGACACCATTTGTAACTGGGGACACACAGCATACCTGTAACTGGGGGGGGGGGGGTGGGGGCGTTTGGGACGTTTGAGCGCCCCGCAAAACTGTTCCAACGCCCTCCCAAAGTCCCCCAACCTTTTTCCACCCATCCATCGCCATTTTTCCAGCTTGCGCCAGGGGGGGGGGCAGACCGCGGGGGGAGAGGCGGGCCGCCGGGTGTCAATCCTCCTCTGTATCAGGGTGTACGCGTCAGCGTACAACCCTAATATGTGACGACTTCTCAATGCGGCTTTTTGAATTTTCGATCGCCTATAACTTTTGCTTGCCTGAACGGATTTTGGCCCGCTATGGCTCAAATGAACCGCCTTCTTCTGGGGCATCGAACGCGCCAAAACGCGTTTCCTTGTTTTACTGTAAGGGGTCAATAGTTTCAAAAATGTTTCGCTAACGCGTGCTTTTTTTTTTTCGTGTTCTCTGCCACTTTTTTGAAGCGCCGCTCGCGAACGCCACGAGCGATTGGGCTGAAACTTGGCGTGTAAGCGCGGCCCATGATGGCATTTTCAACCTGCAAAGCATTTGTCTCTAGCTCTTACCAGTGTTGAGTTATGGCCAATTTTTCCCGTTTTTTTGGACATAGTCGTTTTTTTGGCCAAAAATTTTGTGCGCTATAGGCGCCTCAACCGCTCATCGCAGAGATTTGCTATAATGGTGAAAGTTGACCACCTAGACATGTATCATTGTACTTTCAACAAATTGGGCGCGGCCAGCGTCTATATCGACAATGCCGATTTTTTTGTTAGTTCCACCAAGAGTAAAACTCCAAAAAATGCCATGTAAACCCCCAATTTTTCTTTTATTTTCGTGAACGGTACGTCAAGGCGAGTCATCGGTAAGTCAATGTTTTGAAAGTTCCATCACTGGATAATGAGATATGAGCTCCTGAACCTTCAAAAAAATGATTTTCTTAAATATTTTTTTTTTATAATTTTTTTGTTAATGTAATTGGGACGAAACTTTGTAAGTATACGCTGTATATAATCAGAAATTAATCCCCCAAATGGATTCTTCCTAAATGCCCCCAATCCTGAGATCTGGAACATTTAGTAACATTGGGTCTTGGGCAACCAATCGAGAGGTCGCGGGTTCGACTCCCGCTGGCGTCTCTGCCATCTGCTGAAAACCAAATCAATACTGTGTTACCCCAGTGTCCTTTCCTGCCTCACCCATGTTGTTCCCACGACTCACTCTACATTTTTTTCAGTTTTTTTTGTTTTTCTTTTTAGATGTTAAATTTTTTTTTTTGGCTGACTTCATCAAAGCAGTGAACATCAAGTGCTTTTGGGATGTGCACTCTCATGTGCAACCTCACAAGGCGCGCGCGCGTGCGCGCGCACGCACGCACGCACGCACTGATGCACGTTCGCACTCTCGCACGCACGCCCGCACGCACACAGGCGCGCACGCACATGCAGGCAGGCACCGCACAGATACAATATTTAGGAAAACAGTGGAAATTGGTGGCTGCCGCTGAGCACATTGGTGCGAGCCCTACAAGCGGTCATTACATAGCTTGGGTGCCAAGCACGGTGGCCACTGGAAGCAGGGCAAAGTGGATCAAGGTCGACGACAGTGTAGTCAGCAGAGCAAGGGCGTTTCCAACAGGACTGCAGGGCGTGGTATTCTTACTGCTGCAGTCCCGTCACTGACAAGTGAATGTATACCACTACATATGTAGCTCTCTCAAACGCGATACTAGGCGTACAACTCGATTGGGCGATCTCTGTAGACGTGCTGCTTGCAAGTGGAGTGGAGGTGTGCCTGTGAGCTGCGTAAACGGCGCCTCCTTGCTGCCCTTCTTTTACACCAAATTCCAAGCAATTGTTCAACAATCCTAAGCAAAAAAATTTCCATTAGTACAGACAGCCTAAGCCAGCGAGCCTCAGCCTAAGCTATCCAGTCTTGCTGTTTGCTGTAATAGCAACTTTAACTATTCTTGATCAATGGACAATTTACAAAGGTATTGCTGAATAGGTGCAGCCACAAGTAACAGCAACTATAACACTGTTTTTGATAGAACGACATAAGGCCGGCAAAAACTAACCAACATGTACGTACCAGTAGTGTTACTGTTCAAACTAACTTTAATTGAAATAAAACATATAGTCAATGAGTCATGGGAACACAGATTTGTTCTTGCAGTTTTGGTTCCTCCAAAGCAGAGTGCAAACTATTCTATGGCAATCCAGTGGCAACACCAACTTAGGCATATATATACCTCATGGAAAAACACTGTATTAAGGAAAAATTTGCAGGTGGCTGCAAAAAAGGGGAATATGTGACTAGCCTAGACAGTATTCAGATTGAAAAGCAAACCATGGTATGGGAGCAATACTGAAGTCCATTTTGAAAAAAGATTGTATAAGAGCCTTACAGTGGAGCCCATTTTGAAAAACGATTATATAACAGCATTGAAATGGAATGGAATGCGGCATACAATGGTATGACCCATTGACTTGCTTGTCACATATTCGGCGTTTTTAGCGCGAGCCACTTCATGGTTTGTCGGTTTTTCTTTCATGTGGACAACCCTTACAGGTATACACAGCATGAAGCCATAAACCATTGATTGATGCAATGGTGTAAAGGCCGACTTCATTTCAGACTGCGGCAAGACTACTATTGCTCGGCTAAGTAAGAAACCACTGCACTGCCTATATTGCACATACAACTGACAACGATATGCGCAACTCCATTCTCTGTACGGCATGGTATGGAACAGTAATTTCAACGCTGCTTCAACAAGTGATTGCTGATTTTTATAGCATAACAAATGGTAACTTCTGGTATGGCGTTAAAACACAGCCTAAAATTAAGCCTAAGCCTAAGCCCACAGCCTTAATTGTCGCAAAACAAAGTACCATAAACCCTTTAATTAGCCCCACGGGGGCTAATTTTTTCGTTCGAGCTCTAGGAGGGTGTATAATTATAGGGGGGGGGCTAATTATAGAGTGGGGGGCTAATTATAGGGGAGCTACAAATCATAGGGTTTACAGTACCATACCTTCGCATTTTGGCTGCCATATTTCGAACTTGACTTTGGATCGCGTCACAAGTTGTTGTTGTTGGATTAGGGGCAACGCTAGGAGGCTGTCAATAGCCCATATAGCATTCCCTTCTCCATGACGTCTTCCCGTTCGTCTACAGCCGCATAATTCGCCAAAGAAGCTGAAGAACACCATCGGTTATCTAGGGCAGTGACGACGCGAGAAAATCCATTGAGAGGGAAGTCCTCAATAGACGTTTGTATGTTTGTGCTATAAACAAAACACAATCCATATCAGTGTCTCTGTATGTGCGCACCTGTGTGTGTGTGTGTGTGTGTGTGTGTGTGTGTGTGTGTGTGTGTGTGTGTGTGTGTGTGCGCGCGTGCGTGTGTGCGTGCATGCGTGCGTGCGTCTGGTCTGCTATGTAATTTATGCATCGTATGTCTGATGACACTCGTGGTGAGCGCTAAAAACGCTGAATATGTGACAAGCAAGTCAATGGGTCATACCATTGTATGCCGCATTCCATTCCACTTCAATGCTGTTATACAATCGTTTTTCAAAATGGGCTCCACTGTAAGGCTCTTATACAATCTTTTTTCAAAATGGACTTCAGTATTGCTCGCATACCATGGTTTGCTTTTCAAGCTGAATACTGTCTAGGGTAGTCACATATTCCCCTTTTTTGCAGCCACCTGCAAATTTTTCCTTAATATCTATATCGTCTTCTTCTTTTCGTGTTCTTTCCATCTCGTAGACACCTCTGCTCCACCCATAGGTGTAACTGGGTAGGGTGTAGGCACTAGCGGATCCAAAGCCGGGGGCAGGGGGGCGTGCCCCCACCTGTCGTTGTCGGCAAAGGGGGGCAAGGGGGGCAGGCACAGGGAACAAAAGGGCGAATCGAACTACTGTTCGGCTGTTTCTCTTAAATTAACGCACCCATCAGCCGAAAATTTTTGCCTGCAGCGCTGTAGTGTGTGGCTAAACGACTGCTTTGGAGTAAGAAGGGACCTATCTTTTATGGCAGGCGCCCATCCAAGGTAGGGCAATGGAGGGTCTTGCTATTCAAGTCACGTAAAGGGGCATAAGGGAGGCAAGGTGACCAAATCTGACAGGTTCGCCCAATTTTGGATTAAAGAAATGCTCGGAAGAACGTTGGAAATTCAAAATTTGCGCTTGCGGCGCATGATTTTGGAGGAAAATTAATGAAAAATTCGTTGAAATTCAGGGATGCAGCAGTTGACATTGAATTTTTTCGCGCCTGCAGCGCCAAAAAGTCACAAGATTTCGCATAACTCCATACATGCAATTTTTTTGCAAGAAAAATTTTGTGACTCTGCCCCCTCCTGTCAGAAAATCCTGGATCCGCCAGTGGGTGTAGGTAGGGTTCACCCCCCCCCCTCAGCTTCGGTCAATCCTGCACGAAAAGTAGGACCACCCCCCCCCCCTCAGCTTTAGTCAATCCTGCACTGACTGCAGGTTACCCCTATGGCTGAATTGTGTTTCTCATACTTCCCAAGGTGTTTTTCAGGCCTGTGAGCAGCATTTATTGTCCAAATGTCAAACATTTCGCCTGCGGCGCTGTATTTTACGCACCTACAGACCATTTTGGAGTCTTTTGGGCTCGTTTTCGGCCAAAAAATCACCAAATTTTGCCTGTGGCGCTGTTTTTTTGCTCCAACTGACCATTTTTAGAGTCACTGAAGCGCGTTTTGGCCAAAAATTCACAAATTTTTGCCTGCGGCGCTGTGTTTTCAGCATTCGCGAAGCATTTTCTAGGTCATTATTGAGGCTGGAAAAAGAGAAATTGTATCAAATTTGGCCGTGCAGGTCACCCCCAGCGACTTTTGAAAAATCCCAGATTCACCTCCCCTCAGCTTCGATGGCCAGTTACACCTCTGGCTCCACCCCCTGTAAGTCGGTCTGAAACAGTGGGGCGCGGAGGAGGCTTCCAAAAATAGTGCTCCACCGCCAATCCCCGCCCCCCCCCCAGCCCCAGCTACACGTATGCTCTGGTTACTCAAAAAATGAAATATTCTGCAGGGCCGGATCGTCGAACTCGTCTGTGACGCAGTGGTCGACACGCTGGTGAAGGACCTTCTCGTGTAAAGTCAAGACGGCTCACTCCATGTGCGCACAACATGTTGTTGTTGGATTTGGGGCGACGCTAGGAGGCCGTCAATGGCCCATGTAGCCTACCCATCTCCATGACGCCTTCCCGTCTACAGCCGTATAATTAGCGGAAGACTTTCGGAAGAACGCCATCTGTAATCTAGGGCAGCGATGGCACGAGAAAATCCATGGAAAGGGAAGTCCTCGATCTAGTGGCGCCATCAAGAATCGAACCCAGGACCTTGCGCGCAAGAGGCCGGTTTTTTGCCACTAGGCCATGCGCTGCCCTGCGCACAACATTCTTTGTAAAATCCCCAAAGATTCTACCCCAAACAGCAGCGTGAGTTGCTGTCAGAGGCACTCCTTTAGGTATTCGCCACTGCGTGTCGTTGTTTCATTCCTATGTAAACCGCACACCCTCTGTACGTAACTCCAACTGAACTCGCCCCTGCAGTGTCGTTCTCCTTTTTGTTTTGTGCGCATCTTTAAATCCCAGTGCAAATACTCTGGCGAATCAATATAAGTACTCAGTGTCACGGCAATAAACAGAGGTTTGTGACTCAGTGACAGAATGGCGCCGACATCTGGCGTCCACGTTCGAAACTAAAAAAAGTACATATATAAATGTCCGTGCGTCCGTGCGTCTGTGCGGTCCAAAATAAAGCCTACCCATCGCTCCCAAAGATAAAGTTTTAGATTGTAACCTAAATAGAAACTAAAAGTAGATATGTAAATGTCTGTGCGTCCGTGCGTCCGTGCGGTCCAAAATAAAGCCTACCCATCGCTCCCAAAGATAAAGTTTTAGATTGTAACCTAAATAGAAACTAAAAGTACATATATAAATGTCCGTGCGTCCGTGCGTCCGTGCGGTCCAAAATAAAGCCTACCCATCGCTCCCAAAGATAAAGTTTTAGATTGTAACCTAAATAGAAACTAAAAGTACATATATAAATGTCCGTGCGGTCCAAAATAAAGCCTACCCATCGCTCCCAAAGATAAAGTTTTAGATTGTAACCTAAATAGAAACTAAAAGTACATATATAAATGTCCGTGCATCCGTGCGGTCGAAAATAAAGCCTACTTATTGCTCCCAAAGATAAAGTTTTAGATTGTAACCTAAATAGAAAGTAAAACTAAATATATAAATGTCCGTGCGTCCGTGCGTCCGTGCGGTCCAAAATAAAGCCTACCCATCGCTCCCAAAGATAAAGTTTTAGATTGTAACCTAAATAGAAAGTAAAACTAAATATATAAATGTCCGTGCGTCCATGCGTCCGTGCGGTCCAAAATAAAGCCTACCCATCCCAAAGATCAAAGTTTTAGATTGTAACCTAAATAGAAACTAAAAGTACATATATAAATGTCCGTGCGTCCATGCGTCCGTGCGGTCCAAAATAAAGCCTACCCATCCCAAAGATCAAAGTTTTAGATTGTAATTTAAATAGAAACTAAAAGTACATATATTAATGTCCGTGCGACCGTGCGTCCGTGCGGGCCAAAATAAAGGCTACCCATCCCAAAGGCCAAGTTGAAAGGTAAAAGTAAATATATGAATATATATAAATAATAAATAAAAAACACAAAAGATGGGAGCTACATTTAAGTCATGGGGTACTGCTTCACTTGGGCCATAGTCTGACGTTACGTTGTATGGATCTATTGCATTGGTGGTTCCTCTCCGACAATGCCAATTTTTATCCGATTCTCTTCCTATGTACTTTGTTCATTGATTAAAATTCAACCACTTCAAATCGAGCGCTCATCCACAGCATTCTGCCGTATTTTTAATTTGTTAATTCGTATTTTTTTCAGCTTCCGACGACGTTTTGTCTCTTCTGACCTTCGATTCCCACCAAAAGTTAGCACAAAATGCGGGCGGCTTTTCGAAGAACCAGCACGATATTCTGCTGGAGTCCTTTGCGAGAATGTCCAGCAGTAGCGAGAACAGTGCTGCAGCGCTGGACAAAAGCCCCCTTAAACTGGACAAAATTACCGGTTTGGGCGCTGAGAAACCTGTACAGCAGCCACTAGAGGGGGAGGAACTTCGGAGAGGCAGCGCCGCCAGCGGAGACGACGTGAATATTCTGGGTGGGGTTGTTTTTTTGGAGAATGGGTGACGTCCACGCACGCACAAGCGTACACGCGACGGACCCACTGACTGGTAGAATAGCGCACTGGCAGTGGAAACGCAGGCACGCACGCAGGCACGCACGCACACACGCACGCGAGCACGCACAACTCGTTATTCTTGACCTATTTTCGCAGCCGCCTCCCCCATGGTCGCGCGACGCTCCGAGGCTTCAGCTAATGCTAGCAGAGAGGCGGCTTATGGCCTTCCCCCACAGAACGCAGCTAGCTTCTCCTCAGAAATTGATCAGAGATCTGGCGGTTCATTGGACGTGCTCAAGACGCTATTCCAAGCTGACGGCAGTGCACACACCGCAGTGTCCCCTAGCAGCGGTGGGTTTTTTTGTGACTTTTGCGGTGCTTTTCTTGCGCCTTCTCCTATATGTAACACTGTGCTGCCTTCAAAAATGGTAGGAGAAGGGACAACTGTCGGCCTCATTGTAACACGCATGGACATCACTTTCCATCTTTTTGCGTTCGAAATTGAAAAAGCGAAGCTGCTATTCTAGTCCCAATTAATTGTATCCTTTGAGTATTCTATTGGAGAATTACAATAGCTACCTATGTCCCATCAGGTCACCGTCCCACAACATAACATTGTCGTTATGTCGGACGGCAGTTTTGTAGAAAATTGGAAACATTTATCTGGCCTGAATAGCTGATTTAGTTTTGCGCCTTCCCCCTCCCCTGACCGATACTAGTTTGTTTGTGTTTGTGTGTCGGCCGCTTGAGAGATGAGACCCAGTCAGCCTGGGGGGAGGGCTGGCAGTGACGGATCCAGGATTTTGTGACGGGGGTGGCGGCGAAATTTGAGCAAGGCCGACAGATTTTGAGGAGGGGGGGGGGAGACCCTGTTGAAATTTATGGATGCTGGGCCATTTCAGCGGCGGCTGGGGCACACAACATTTATTCTGGACAATTAATACATAACAAACGGCGCCACAATCAAACATTTTGGGATTTTCGACCACTTTCAATCATTTTATCGAAAAAAAGTAGGTCCACTAGGCATATTTCTTCTCTTATTTCCTTCTTTTGTGTTGTTTGGGGACAGATTTCTGTTTCCTAAGCTAAGAATATTGCCTTGATGAAGAGTGGACTAGAATCCATCAGAAGAAATGTAAAGATCTCTGCGCCGCAGGCAATTTTGTATCGCTTTGAGTACTGTCAAGCATATTTTAGACATTGGGGTGGCGGGAGATCATTACCAAAATTTCGCAACTCGCTATCACTATCTATGCCCACCAGGCTGGTTCCCCTTCTTTCTAAAACTCCGCCGCCACCGCCCATGCCACGTCCCACCGTCTCACCGACTCTCTGCGCGACTTCCTCCCTCAAACCACCCTACCGGTCGCTCCGCACCGCCGCCCTCCCCGCCCCCCTCTAAATCCTGACGGGGAGGGCGGCCGCCCTCCCCGCCCTCCCCCGTCGGTGGGGGCCGTCTCCCCAGGGTGCGTGCTAGTTCGGTCCGTCTTTTTCCTTTCAGTTGTCGCACAGCAGCACGTTCACTCTCTATAGGAATACCCCACGATGTTTTCGTTCCCCATCGTCATACTTCGATTTGCGCACGAATTTGCAGAGTATTTTGGCAAATGTAGATACAGTCAGCATATTTAGAAGACCGCTACACGGTGGGCAAGCCTCGATCGAAAGGCCTATCGGATCTGGACAGTTTGTCCTCACTGCTGATAAGAGAGAATTTGCCCGCCGGCCGCAATTCTCAGGCCGAAACTCAAAGGGACCTTATGGAGTGGGTGATTTTGTGTTTTTTTTTATTTGTATATCTATTTTGTGATTTTCTCTATTTTCCATTTTGCCATTTCCAGGAGGCGCACGCGCGTGCCCATGAAGAACCTGGCATCGCCCAGCGCCGATACCGTAGTCCTCTCGAATAATTCAGCTGATACCGTAATCGCTGAATTTGTGGAGAAGAGCCCTGTACACGCTGAGTGTGCAAATTCGAGCCAGCCGCCTGACTACGGTGGAAAAATGGAGTCAGCAAATGGGGAGGAGGAGAGATTAGTGGCTTTGGAAAATCCCGCAACGGATGTGGTACAGGATGTGTTCGCTGGTGTCTCTGTGGAGCTCGCCGACATCCAGCCGGGTATTTTTGATTTTTTGTTTTGTATTTATTGGAGAAAATGAGTAGAAATTGACGCCTCCAACCTCTTGAGCAATTTTCAGCAATCGCCGAATTTTTTTCTGATTTTTAATGGGAGCTTACAGCTATTAGCACTCGTTGCACTTTAATTAATCAATTAATTAATCTCATTTCCAGGCTCCCGGCCCCCTCTGACCCTGCTAAATAGGAATGGCATTAAGCTGCAGCTTCACTACACGGCTAATAAGCCGCGGAGCGCAGCTAACAGTTGTAAGCTGAACGTCGCTGTGGTGGGCCTCACGAGTCAGCTAACGAAAAAGCTGGAAAGCGTTGAGCTGGCCGTGACGACAGCGACAGAGGTGGGTTGTTTTTTGTCCCCCGCCCCCTCAGTCTAAATTATCCCCCCCCCCTCCCCGGCGGAATTTTACTGAAGTGTCTTCAACCGGTCCAGAACGATACAAGCGTTTTTTGCGTTCCTTTGTGTTTTTGACCTTTTAGCACTGAAATAACGCCATCTCAATCACTCGTGATAAACAAGTGACCGCTTTGTTACCTATTTACTTAATATTTCAGTGCAACATTTCTCAATTCTGGACGAAACATACACGTTTACACCCCCCCCCCCCCCTTACCGCAAGTATCATGCCTGAAGTATTGCTTTCATAGAGTAGCATTTTTAATGTCGTTTTTGTTCAATCACTGATGAAAACGCATGTATTTAGCGCATCAATATTTTTCTTGAATGATTTTGTCCATTTTGTGATTGTTTTGTGAACAATCAACAGCTTTTTTTCTCTCTAGGACGCGGCATACTTCGTCAAGTGTCTACAGGCGACAGCGGATTTCCTGCCCCCCTACAACCCCATCTTCCCCCAGCAGGCGATTAGTCAGGCTGTGATTTTTGCCAAAATGGACGCCTGTCAAGAGGTGGGTGACGTATTTATAGGATAGGTCGAGGAGGGGGGGGGGGTTAATGGAGTGATTTGTTAGTAGTGACACCTCGCGCGGGGCAGCATGTATGGTCTAGCGGTAGAGAATCGGCCTCTTGCGCGCGAGATTCCGGCCGGGTTCGATTCTTGATGGATCCACTAAATGGATGGATTTTGTGGATCCCTCTCATTGGATTTTCTGGTGCTGTCGCTGCCCTAGAGTGCAGATGGCGTTCTTATCAATCATAGTTATTGATTTCTGGTGCCCAAACCAGGGATTATGTGGTAAACAATCATTTTTGAATCCTCTGTTCCTCGTCTTAACGCTAACTCCACTTGGCTGCCTTCTTTTATTCGTATCTTGAAACATTTTTTTGCAACGTACTGTTTTGCACGCTTTTTTAAACGTAGGTTTTTTTGGTTAAAAAGTTCAGTTTTCTAGAGGGTGCTACAGTTCGACTACAGTTTGGCCTACAGTTTGGAGGGCAAGGAGCACTGCGTCAGCGGCTCATTCGATTTTCAGTTTTTCGATTGAAATTAAAAAAAATATGTTATTCTCGTTTTGTCGTCATGTCCGTGAAATTGCTCTTCTCCACTAAGCACCCACCCAGCTGCGACGGTCTGTGCGTACGGCTCCTACTGTCGCCGCATCTGTTTTTACTTTCTTTATTTATTAAGATAAATAAACAAGCACACACACACACACCCCGTCGCTTTAGTGAATGGTGATACGATACTACTACAGTACTTGTTTGTGGTTCCGTGCGTGTGTGTTTACTCGCTCGCTGTGTGTCATATGCGACTGTTATTATGGCATTCCATCTGTGGAAGTGAAAAGAAGTGGGAGTGTCGAATTGAGAAACCGAACAACACGGCGCATCGCCCGATTTTTTCGCGCAAATATTTTGAGGGTGGGGGCAGTCGGAAGTCAACTAGCCCCCGTCCCCAGAGCGTTTCCATAATTGTATAGGTAAGTGGATGTTTTCGCGTCCTTTTCAGTGTAAATTGAGCACAAAACATTGAAGGAACGCTATTTAGAGCAATCGTCGACCAAACAGCACCTTTTTGAGGATATTTTGCACCAAAATTTCTCCAAGGGAAATTGGGAGTTCGGAACCCCCTCCTTCCCACTCGTCTGACCCGCTTGTAGGTACCTCTCACAGGTACAGGCAAATCTCGCAATAGTGCCCCTTGCTCTGTATACTTTCAACCGGTGGGGGCACGCACTATTCTCTCAGTAATGTGGTAATAAACGCGTCAATTTGCTCAAATACACTATAATTTAAAGGCCGGTTGCTTCTGAAGAGCCTCGCCGGCCTGGGCGTTAAGAATAGAGGCGAAACGCTCATTTATTTCCACAAAATAAATACACGCGAAAATGCAATGTTAGGTAAGGTACATATTATCGCTGAAATAGCTACCGTATCCACTCGAATTGGAGGATTTACGGTATGCACTGGATTTACGGTCGCACTTTTCATCAATGTATTTGACTGCACCACCACCATCATACACTGTATATAAACTACACACCGCTAAAACCCACTTTGGTGTGCAAACAGCAACAGCTCGCTGTGCCGCGTAGCGTAATGGGGATCGCCATACGAACCAATAGGTACATGCACGTATGCGCTGACAACGTCCGTGCGTGGACGCTTTGTCCAGCGTAATTGCTTTGGCCGAAAATTTATTCCCACAGCCACCTCCACCCCGGAATTGGTTTTGACTCATTCCACCCCCCTCCTTTCAAGCTCGCCCATGCGGCTAACCTATTCTTGTTAGCTAGCTGTCTTTAGCCGAAAGCGACCCGCGTCTTCTTTCACTCCTTGTATTTTTTTTTTGGCGAAACTCCCGAATTCTTCGTTCTGAGTTGGAGATTGAGAAAATTGTAAGTGCTGCAAGTCTAAGAAAATGTTGGTCAAGGTCGGATTGCTTTGTCTGCTGGTGTGCTTGGCGCTGGGTTTTGTCAGGTAAGATACCGTAAACCCTATGATTATTCACCTGGGGGCTAACTGTTTCATACGAGGTGGTATACTTACAGGGAGGCTAACAAACTGGAAGGGCCGATGTGTGGGCAGCTTTGTTGGCGCGAAGCACGTGAAGGGACATTTTAGAGGAAAACACTGCGCATATACGTTGGTACACTCTAACACACTCTCACACGGTCTCACATACATCCATGTAAATGTACATACACACACGTACGCGCCCATAATTCATCTATGGAAAACATTTGCCTTTTAGACGACAAACCATTAAGGGGGGATGTAATTTTGGGAGGGGGGGCTAGATAAAGACGGCTTCAGCTCGTCTGCATCCGACGTTTTACAATTTTTTTTCGCGCATTGCCGAAACTGACTCGCGAACAGATTCGACAATCATGAACCGCGTTAATGTCAAGACAGCGCGCATTTCTTTTCAAACAGCCAATTCTGAAAGTTGTGCCTGTTTATGCAACCAGAGGAGCATTGACGACGGGACAGAGTCTACTGCCTCGCAATGTCATATCAAATCTGGTAAAATCTGGAAAATGTATTGTTAAGGATAGGACTAGGATCTGTCCCAATCTGAGGCGAAATTTCTAGGTCCGGGAGCAAAAATCTCTGGGTCAACTTTGAAAGTTTCCGCCGCGTTATTTTCCTAGGCTAGTGCTATGCTAGTGCGTTCGCCAGTACGCGCGTCAGTGTAGCTGGCCACCCACTTCCCTTCGCTACCACGCTGCACAGAGCCATGGTGCCATAAGGCAGTGTGGGCGCCTTTGGCCCCGTATTAGGGCTGGCTGGGAGGGGGCAGTGTGGATGCTTTTAGGACGTATCAGTGCATTCCTCTGCACCTACGCACGGACGTGGACGTCCTCCCTCCTGTCTCCTCTATCTGCAATTGCAATGCAGACATTTTGGACTTTCTGATATAAAGCAAGGTGGTGTAGCATTTTGTAATGCAACAATAGTGCATTTTGCAATGGAACAAAGGAGACAATAACGGGGCGTCGTATCATTCAAGCTTGTGCGGCGATTTTACCAAGAATTCCAGGAAGTGTACACCGGTCCAATCTGTGCCGAAACACAGAAATTTCGAATAAACGGCAACAAATTCAAATGAAGTGCTTTTTGAAACGAGCTTGTTCTCTCAAAAATCGCCTCCACGCGCGTCGCGCCCGCAAAGCTCCCCACACATCGATCATTTCAGTTTATTAGCCCCCCCTCTATAATTGACCCCCTATAATCAGGGTGTACGCGTCAGCGTACAACCCTAATATGTGACGACTTCTCAATGCGGCTTTTTGAATTTTCGATCGCCTATAACTTTTGATTGCCTGAACGGATTTTGGCGCGTTATGGCGCAAATGAACCGCCTTCTTCTGGGGCATCGAATGCGCCATAACGCGTTTCCTTGCTTTACTGTAAGGGATCAATAGTTCCAAAAATGTTCCAATTTTGCGGCTTTTTTTTTTCATGTTCTCCGCCAGGTTTTTGGAGCGCCGCTCGCGAACGCCAGGGCCTATCTCGATGAAACTTGGTATGTGTAGCCGGCTAGTGATGGCAATGTTGCATGCCAAAGGATTTGTGTGCACTGCGTTCCGATCTCGAGATATTGCCGATTTTATCCGATTATCGATTGATTTTCTTGGAAATGGGCCACAAATTTTGTGCCCTATAGGCGCTTTAACGGTACATCGCAGCGCTTCGCTGTAAAGGAGAAAGTTGGTCGCCATGACATGACTTGTGTTACTTTCAACAATTGGACCAAATTGGACGCACCAAAATACCTCCCCCCATTATATCGAAAACGGAAATTGGCGATATGTCGGTGTGGTTAGGCCGAATGGCCTAAACATCAATAATAAAGTTGATCGCCCTTCGATGTAGAACATTTCATTCCTTGAAGTCAACACGATCCGACGCACCAAAATATTTTCACTTCCGGGATAATCGATAAATATCGATATGGGTAGGTCGGATCACTTTGGCCAAAACACAAAAGTTGACCGCCTGCACGTGCAGATCATTTTGATTCTTTACACCACTATGCTCCGACGAACCAATATGGCACTACAGATGTGCACGCACGCACGCACACCAACAAATGGGCTGCTTCGCAAGAAACTTGATGTGGGTAGGTCCGATCACGTTGGCAAAAACACAAAAGTTGACCGCCTAGTCATGGTGATCATTTCCATACTTTACATCACTATGCTCTGACGCAGCAATATAGCACAACTGCATGTGCATGCATGCATGTATGTCTGCTAGGCTGTTGGTACTTTGCTTTACTTCAATTTTGCCTTGTTCGATTCAGTCACAGGTACATTGTGTGTGAACCTATGTCAGTGAACGTCTGTGTGCATATGTGCGTGCGTGCGTGCGTGCGTCGTGCGTGCATGCGTGCGTGCGTGCAAGCGTGCGTGCAAGCGTGCGTGCGTGCGAGCATGCGAGCGTGCGTTTGTGTGTGCGCCATGCGTGCATGCTTGCGTGCGTTGAATTACAGAAACCCCTTCATCTTTCGAAAAAACACTGTATTAAGGAAATATTTGCAGGGGGCTGCAAAAAATGGAGAATATGTGACACTCTATTGTTGAAGTCCAGTTTGAAAAGAAGTGGTATTAAGGAAAAATTTGCAGGCGGCTGCAAAAAAAGGTGAATATGTGACGCTCTTTTGTTGGAGCCCAGTTTGAAAAAGAGGGGTATCAATTAAGGCATGCCTCATTTATGTATAGCCACTTATGCTTTGCAGCTGATCAACTTCAGTTTGAACAAACCGTGTATAAAAACCGAACCAAACGCAGCAGCACGTCACATATTCGGCACTTTTTTGTGTGAGCCATCTCACTCACCCAAAACGCAACAGCAATCCTTTACCATTGACCTGGCACAGCCAAAGTTCCTACATAAATAATCGGCACCTTGCTAGCATTTGTGAGATGTGGATTGCCACTACAGTTCAGTTAGTGATGTGTAGGTATGCATACGGTACTGGCTCCATTCGTCATTCCCTTTTTGGCATTTCACCCAATAACGCTCTGCTCCTATACAACGTGTTTGCGTGCGTACGTGCGTGCGTGCGTGCGTGCGTGCGTGCGTGCGTGCGTGCGTGCGTGCGTGCGTACATCTGCATAGTGGTCCATGTGCAAATGTGCAAGACCCTGGGGTCCTTCCTGCCTGTCTCACAACCACGTGGCGTTTAGTCGTGCGGCATATGTGAATGCAGGGTGTTCCAGTCCAGTTAGGTCCTATAATTGCCACTGCTCCTTTCTTATGCACGCGAACACAAGAAATGCCGAATATGTGACGTGTTGCTGCGTTTGGTTCGGTTGTTATACACGGTTTGTTCAAACTGAAGTTGATCAGCTGCAAAGCATAAGTGGCTATACATAAATGAGGCATGCCTTAATTGATACCCACCCCTCTTTTTCAAACTGGGCTCCAACAAAAGAGCGTCACATATTCACCTTTTTTTGCAGCCGCCTGCAAATTTTTCCTTAATTATACACCCTCCTACAGGGGTCGGTTACTCGTAGGGTTTGCGGTAAGTAGATGATAAGTGAAAGGGGAGAGGATGCACTATGCTGATAAAATTATAGGAACCTCTCCCAATTGTGCACCGTGGTAATGTGAAACTGAGACTGTATACATTGTTCACCGTTTGAGAGGGGGATGGATGGTAACAATTGTGACGTAATAGCGGTATGCAAATTTACAGCGCCGACTTGCCCCTGGAGAGTCTAGCTTGGGGAAAGCGCTCGATGCTGGCGCAACCGCCGCAGTCCGCCGAAATACGGTAGGGTAAATATTCAAAGCGGTGTAGGCTGTTTAGACTCATTTATACAGTACCCAAAAATTTCAGAAGCAGCCAGCCGACTTATGGCTGTCTCAGCAAGCAAGTTGTCCAGTGTTGCAGGTGAGCCTCCCACTTTTTAGTAGAAGTACTGTAATTTCCGTAATTAGTACTACGGTAATATTCGCAGTTCGCAGCAAATGTACAAAAACTGAAAATTTGCATCCTTCAGAATGCTGCAGCTATTGGAGGTCTTGCCCTACGAAGAAGAGGTTAGTGCACGAAGCGATTGACTGCAAAGCTTTGATTCTGCTGGAGTTGCTCCGCAATGACGTATTCCTGCAATTTTATCGGAATTTTTTTTTATCGCATATAATCAATCTATCGGAAGTTAGCCATATCTGGATCTGCACGATGCGACTCGCGCGGCGTGAGCTTGTGGTGCGATTTTCACCACTCCTCTATGTGCAGTGAAGCTATCGAGTTGCACTGAACCATCCATTGCGGTCCATTGAACATTGTCTTAGTGTCTAAGCTCGCCACACACCCTATGCACTGCACTTATTGTTGTTGTCGTCGTTGGATTGAAGGCAACGGTACTAGGCCGTAATGATCCGTATAGCATACCCATCTCCATGTCGCCTTCCAGTTAGACTGCATATAGTTTGCCAAAGACATTCGGAAGAACGCCATCTGTAATCTCGCTTTTTGGAGCAATCAAGAATCGAATCCAGGACCGTGCGCGCAAGGAGCCGATTCTCTACCACTAGGCCATCCGTTGCCCATCAATGCGCCTCGCACCACAGTTGTTGCTAAAGTGTGGACACGGGTCCGATGCGAATTGATGATTTTTTTTGCCGGAGAGACACATTTTCTTGTTTAAACGTTTTATTCACCCGTGACAACATTCATTTGTCCACAGCTGGTGAATATATTGTCGCTGGGCGTGTATAACAGACCGGGCCAAGGCAACCTGCGATATTTTTGCAAAGCCACGCGTGAAAGAGACAGGGAAATGTTGGTGAAGGCTCCTCTCGTCTGTCTCCTACTGTGCTTTATGGCCACGAGTGGGATGACCAGATCAATTTCCACTGCTCGCCAGAAACGGCAACTTACTATATTTCCTGCTGTTGTGGTAGCAGTGTACGACCTAGCGACGATAAAGTGGAAAGGGTGCGTAACGTAACGAACTGTAAACTTAGGCTTTGGTGTTCTCTTAGACCTCAGAGCCCCCCTCGCAATAATGCCCCCAGGCTAGAAATGGTTTTAATTTCGAAAATATATATTTTTTTTACTAAAAAATGGGACCTTTCTTTTTTTTTATTTCAGCTAACTTACAGGAGAATAGTGCAGTAGTAGCAAGTGCTACAGTAGGGCTGCGTATGCAAATTTGCAGCACAAATGAGATTGAGAGACAGTCGGGACTTGACAGTCTGGCATATGGCAAACGCTCGTTGGGTCAACAGCAGTCCCAGACCGCCAAGCATCGGTATCACAACCTTACTTCCCTTTTCGTTTTTTTTTGCCCTAACGATACGGTCTAGAACCCACCGACCGATTGACGCGTCGCGCCGATCCAACGAAAAACGGACGCCCATGCGAAAGAGTTCTTCAGTGTTGCAGGTTTTGTTGCCATTTTTTTGGTTTTTAGCTGAATCTGCAATGCATTGCTGGGATTTGCGTTCTGAGGAATTATCGGTAGTCTATGGTACATCGAATGGTTTCAGAGTGCCGCAACAGTTGGGAACGATGCCCGCTGAGGAAGACGCGAGACGCCGAAATTGTCGATGGTTCTAGCTCTTCCTTTGCCCCCATTTATTCTGGCTAAGTACGTAAGGTAATCGAAGGTCAACTGCAGTGGTACAATACATTCGCGCAATCAGACATGAGATGCAGTAGAGAGCGCACCAAAGTATAACGCAAGCGCTACGGTTTCGGCGCTACGAAACAGGAAGAAAAGAGCGTCGAGCGCCGAAGTATGGCAAAACGCGGTTGCAAAATTGAATCTTTCTCCAGTCTACTTGCATATACGTTTGCTGGCTGGCGCAAACTGTGTGTGCGTGTCGAAATAACACTCGTCGAAGAGAGAGCGAGCGAACCTCGTCAATGTTTTGACAAAGAGGAAACAGAACTGCTATAAATCCCCAAAATTTCTGATTTTTGCTTCTAATTGTTTTTCAGCTGGTATTCTTGGGGATTTACAGCTGTCACCTAGGCCTGACTTGGCGTGACTAGACTCCTAATCTTACAGAAAATAAATTATGCGAACGCATTTCACAATCATTTGGCAGTTGCTGGGGAGGAAAACGTCAAACTTAAGAAAATGGTGGTCTTGACTGTTGCTGGGCTGGTTGCGGGGATTGGGAATCGGGACTGGGATGCACCAGGAGGGCGTCCAGCTCGTTGGTCAGGTTCTGCAGCATACTGCCGATGTCGTTCAGGACATCACCATTTGAACTGAAATGTTTTTGCTGCTTGCAGCTTTATTTCAACTCGCATTGGCATGCACGCACGCATACACTTTCCACATCTCGCACGTGCAAACTTCCTCACTTGGTCCTGGGTGGTGCAGGCGGTGCCGACTTCTGCTGTCTGATCTGTCTGGGGTCCTGTTTCGCGGGCCTAATGGTTCCGCAGTCCTCATTGGCAAACGGCAGAGTTCCCATGGAGTCCGTAGAAGACCCTGGTGGTGACTCCTGCTCGTCTGTGGGCCCGGCCCCATCGATGATCGACCGCAGTCTCAGGATGGAGCGATCGCACTGGATGGGTGATGGCGGGGGCGGGAACTCGTCGTCCGAGCCGCCGGGTGAGCCGAATTGGGCCGCAATCGTCCGTTCGGGCAGCGAAGCTCTCTTGAGTGGAGGTGCAGGAGGCGGAGGGGGACTCAGGATCTTGGAGGGAGAGTGCAGACTGAGCTGGATGCCTCCGGGTCTCGCCTGGGAGAGCGAGGAGCTGGCGCAGGAGCCCAGGGTGACACTCTTTGAGAGCTGCTCCTGTTGCTGCTTGCAGCAGTCCATGGCAGACTGGTCCACCTCAGTACAGTCGGCCGCGACCCTTTGCGGCTTCACAGGCATTGTTGGTCGCTGCTGCTGCTGCTGCTGCATCTCGCTGTTCACCTGAAATTCAATCATTGCAGAATGAATGCTCTAGCTAGGTCCTAAAGTCTCGGCCTACAATGTACACCGATTACTTTTTGACGTGTTTCTAACCAAACTCTTCACTTACCACTCTGTTGTGAGCTGGAGACTGTCTCATGTTGGGTTGGTAGGGAGGCGACCTTCTTGGGAAGGTGCCAAATTGATCAGCGCTCGCCATCGGATGACCGGTCGGCTGGTGCTGAGGGGTGCTCATGTGATGGGCGTAAGGGCGCACTTCACCGACGAGCTTCTGCTGCGAGCTGCTGCGCTTCCACTCCTGAGAGGTGGCGGTATTTGGGTGCAAACAGTTTATATGCACATTGGTTTACACGTTGTGTATGTGCAAATTCGGAAATTCGTCACGGTTAATGAGGGCCAACGCACCTTCATCCTTTTAATGGCGAGCTGCAGCTTCTTGATGTGACCCAGCTTCGTGATACCCAGGTCCTCGAAGTCCTCCCAGCTCAAGTTGAGCACGTCGTTGGTCTTGCGGCAGCCCTGACTCTCGAAGTTTTCGATGTATTCCTCCAAGCCGAGGTGAAACAGCCACTCTCTGAACGAATCGGATCGTGTTACAGCTTTGTAAGGGCCCAGGGAGGAAAAACACAACGGGGGCTCATACGAGCGGACCTGAGATTGTTGCCTGCGTAGGTCAGGCTGTCGTCAAAGTTCAGCCTATGAATCTCGGCTGTGAGCCTGAAATCACGATAAAATCGTACCAGATACAGCTGCGTTCGAGTGACCAACCGTTTTCTGTGTCCCGGTTTCGAGATTCCAATGGCCGTGAGGTCTTCTGGCGTCATTCGTGCCACGGTCGCCATGTCGTAGCCGTGCTTGAGAAACAGCAGGATGTACTCGTCGTAGGAGAGCGCTCTCAGCCAACCCGACAGCACCTCCGGGTCCTGCGAGGAACAATGGACCGTCTTTCAACGTTGGGACAACAGGTTGGTCTCCTCTGGGAGCTGTATGTCCCTTGAGCTTGAGCGGAACCAACCCGGCGGCAGTGACAATTCCGCCAAAGGGATCCAGCCCCCCAAGATCGGGCTGACTGGGTCTCATCTCTCACTGGCAGCGGTCGATTGTGACCAGAGAGAGCCTCCCCCCCCCCCGAAAATCATAGCAGCGGCCCACACACAAACACAAACAAACTGTCTTTCAATGTTGTGGGGAACGGGGTTATGAACGTGCAAAAAACGCACCGGAATGCCACTGGCGAGCATGTGTGCCGGGTCGAACGAGGCGTGGCCCTCGTAGGTCGAGCACTCGTTCAGCGCCTCGAGGCTCTCGCCCAGGCTCTCTCCGCTCAGGCCGCTGCCCCCGGAACTGCCTAAAAGTCGGCGCCTGAAGTTTTCCAGAGCCCGCCATCCAGGTCACCCCGCACGAAAACAACAGCCGGCCTAATCCCAAATTCAAAGAGTCAATCAAAACAACGCATAATCCGATCCGGCAGTGAGTTGCGGACTGACTCACTGGAGTGAACGGAATTCCTCGAGGCGGGACTGTTGACTCTGAGACCTTGCGTGGGGCCGGGCAGCGCGCCGCCAGCGACCGCGCTCGATGAGCTCTGTACGACTAGGCCACTTAATGAGTCTCATTTTAGGTGGCTTGCTTGCACACAAAGTACAGTGTATGGCGGTAATGAGTTTCGTCTAATAGGAGGATTGATGGATTATCGCAATACGATTATACGAGCATGTAGCGCTGCGCCGACAAAGTCAGAATGGCGGACAATTTCGCCGCAGTCAAGCTGCCTGCGCAAGAGCCCTAGAAAAAGAAGAACATACGCTGTCGGCCGCGGCGGCACAGTTCTTGGTCCGCTTTCCTCGCCTCAGCGTTAGTCGGCGCAACAGACGAGACATGCCGCCGCGCAGTTCGTTTACGCGAAACTACCCTTTAGCGCCGCTGCGTTTGGAATGCACGCACGACGGCGACAGGGCTGGCACCTTGCACCCCCCCCCCCCCCCACCGCTGCGAGAGTGTTTGCATTGCGCGCACGCTAAGCACCATGGTACGGCGTTTGAAGTTGTCCAAGGCTGGTTTACGCGTCCCCCTCCTACACGCGTGTACGCATGCATGGCTGGCTGGAAAATACACGTATTTATGGCGCGCACTCACCACCACCCCGTGTTTATAGTGGCGTCTTTTACGGAGCTTGAGATAAAGGGCTCGGGCTCGTTTGAATGACAAAAGAGGAACAATGACTACCAAAGTGCTCTAGAGCCACTCCTCCTCTCGCTGCCTGCTGAATCCCAATGATCGCGCGCGCACGTGGCAAAAAGTGCTCTTCTGGAGACACTGAGAAGGGGTGCGAATAAAGAAAGAACACATTTTGAAGAAGCGCACAGAAATACGGACCCCCAGATAAAATTGCTTGTAAGTGGTGGAAAACCCAAAATGGCCCGGAATCCGTAAATTTCCGAGTCCACTTACTAGCAAAAAAAATTTTACACAATTTAATTGTTCCTTCTTAAAAAAACTGGATCCGCCAATGCTTAGCGAGAAAGCCAGCCAACACGAGACAAAAGCTATAGGTACTTTGGAGCTTACATTTCTTTGCTTGCAGTTACCATACGTCTTCCAACACTTCCCCGGGGCGCAATGGTGTAAAGTTGTAGTTTGTAGCATGGGGCGCGAATGGAGGGTAGGGGGACTACTGGAGGGTATACGGTACTTACAAAATACGAAAGTATTTTCAAACGCTGACAGACCTGCATGCTTTCGAAGCCGGAAGAATGACTGCTTGAGCTGCCGGTGCTTGCGCGGTCTTTGGGCCTCATGTTTTGCTGACTCTTGCTGCTGCTGCTGCCATTTGCATTGGAGCGTTCCGCATCTGAAGATTTGCGCAATCGCGTACACTTTACGTACATAGAGTACACCTGATGCACACGTTAGAGCTGGTGCCACTGGTTGCACTACGGGTAACGCAAGATTCTCTACATCATGTTCCACTGCTACTAGCATGTAGCATGGGCTTACGTATTATAGGTACCTACATACGTGAAGCGAACGCGTCTATTGAACGCAGAAAAGCAGTGTGGGCAGAAGGGAACACCACCAGTTCAACTCTATAGGCACTTTCCTCTTTAGAGCGAGCTTACAAAATGACATCCTGGAAGATAAGAGGAAGCGGCTGGAAGGGGGGGGGGTGGAAAAGGCCTCTTGGCTTCTCGTCAAGCCAGGACCAGCTAGTGGATGTTAGCTGCTGTTAGCTTACTTAAGCTCGGCCAACTCCCCCATCCCATCCTACCAAAGTGGTGGCGGGACGAGTATTGCGTTACCACGGGCGTGAAGATCGATTTTTCTTCGGGACAGCGGAAGGAGGGGGGGGGGGGGAGGCAGTGTCGTCAACTCACGCCCGGTGGGCATATTGCGTCGACATAGTGCGCATTCTTAGTGAGTCAGACACGAAAGAGCGGAACGTGTTGTTCGCAACAAAGGACCCAGCCTCGCAGAAGAAAGGAAATCAGGGATGGGAGCATGGTTCAGTAGTCTAGGGAAGGGGCTGAGTTGCAAAAAACCCAGAGTAATCTTAGATTACCACAGGCCTTTCACCATTGTACCGGACAGACGACACTTGCATCAATGCGTTCGCGCCGTCATCATCATCTCACTAAGCTGCATGATTCACGCCACTCATTCCCCTTACAAAACTGCCCAGCGGACCAATTATCCAGCACTTACCACCGGTTCTTTGTTGGGAGCAGCCGGCTGTCACCAAGGATTCGTAGGCCGATGACGCCGACGACATCCTGCCGCCCACCACACCGTTGGGCCAGTTCGGTGGGCACTGTGACTGCAGTCCTGCGCTACTGCTGTTGTTGTTGTTGTTATTTCCAGAAGAATCCTTGAAAGTGGCCATCGAAGCGGAGCTCGGGACGGTGCCGGGGACGGTGGGCAGGGCCACCTTCTTGAGCTGGCGTCTCACCGGCCCCTGGCGACTCATGCTGACTCCTGAAGGCAAAGGGCGGTTGTAGAACACCGATACACTTGGTCAGGATTGAAATGGAGATGCTGACAGCTCGGAAATTGGCAAACGTAGCACGAGTCTTTACGAGCTCTAGCCGTAAAGTTAGGTACATACTGGTACGGGCAGATCGTAAAGTAGGATGCAGTGTACACTGCGAAACTGCTGGCTTGCAAGTGAGGGACGCACGTACCTTTGGTGCCCAAAATCTACAACAACATGCCACCGCGAGCGCTTCGAATCTCAACAGCGACTGTCAACGGCCGAGAAAATTGCATTTCTCAGAACAAGGCTTTTTGGTACGAACTTTTTAGTCGACTAATGGACTTTTCAAGGCCACTCGACTGCAGGCCAATCGTACAAGCAGGGAGGGGGGGAGGTGGACACACTCACTGGGCATAGGTGCCGCTCGACGGTGGCTGAAGAAGAAGTCAACCACTCAACCAGCCACTGGACATATACAGACTTGGCAGCAGGGCGCGATCGCGCAAATACACGTCCGTTGGCCGGGGGCGCGTCTCTCTGTGTGTATGTGTGGGCGCGCGCGCTCGCGCGCAAACAAACTTCGTCGCGCTGCGCAGGGCGATAGAGGCTGTGGGGCGGCAAGAAGGTGGCGCGTTTACGCGCGCCACCCCAACAAGGGGACTTGCACAGCTCCTGACTCAGCACGCTCAAGGCTGGCTGGCGCCAATGAATAATTCCCGAGAGCGGCGCGGCGGTGGGGGAACGCCCGTCCCGAACAGCGCGACGCCGAAAGTTTGTTGGCTCTGCGCTGCGGCGCGCGAGAAGGCGACTGCGGTTGCCTTCTGGGAGAAAAGGAAAACGTCGGTAGTAAACGGTCCGCGGAGCAGCTGACGCCATCTGTCCCTCCAGAGCGAGGAAATTATCGTCAGTCGTCGAGGCGGAATTTAACCGATTTACGGCCGGCGTCGACGCGAGGCGACGTTTTGATGGACAGATTCAGCAGGTACCCCGAGGAGGGAGGAAGCTGACAGCCGATGCCAAGGAAGATGATGCCGCCCTAATGCGAGGAAGATTTGTTTGGGGAAACGGAAACCTCAAGGCGGTGAAGCACAGGAGTGAGAGAACACGCACGCACGCACGCACGCACCGCGCGCGCACGCACCGCGCGCGCACACACACACACACACACACACACACACGCACACACACAGCTGGACAAGCCCGGTTCATCTGTGGCGGCGGCAGTGCCGATTGCCGCGGCGGCGAGAAAATTGCGCGAGCGCACGCAAAAACCGGTCCGCTTAAGCAGCCTAGTCTCCTGGTGGCATGGCATTCCTCTACTGACTGCCTACTGTGTCTGCCCTGCCTCTCTATTCAGTCCCTCTAGTACCTGTCAAACGCTGCCAATTTGCCCGAGTAAGTCGTGTTCCGTCCGCCTGTGCGTCTGCCGTGTCGTCGTCGCACTAGGAGGTACCTAATTTGGCGAGATGAGTCCGTCGAGCAGCGACGTAGTTGGTGGGAGGAGGTCACGCAAATTAGCGCCGCGTCGTATTATAGACTTGGGGGACTGGGCCTGGGGGCATTAGTGTCGGCTAGGCTCCATAGAACAGTGGGTGTCCGAAAATGCGTTGGGAAAAACAGAGGTGCCAGGAAACATTAAGACTCACTTTTTCTAAAAACCAAGCATTGGGTGGCCAAATCCCCGAAATATTTTTTGATTTCCACAAAAATTTGCAGATATCGACTCTCTTTGGTGCTCATTACGAATCTGTGTTTCGAATAAAAAATAATAATTTTGGTCATGAATTATGGTAAATCGAATTTTTCTGGTAGGTTATTTAACTTTTTCGACCATAACTTTGCAACCGTACGTCCAATCGCGATTCTAAAAACATTTTCGGAATCCTCGTCAAATTCTGCATATGATACGGTCACATTCGGGGATCCGTTGACTTTGCTTCATAAAAAACCTTGCAGTTCAAAAATTTGATCGCACTCATTTTTTGGGTTTTTTGAGGATTACTCGAATTTGAAGAACTTGCACACTTAGCTCTATAGTGTCCACATAACTTCGACATTGTCCCCACACAATCCATAGAAAAGCGGCGAAATTCAGGTTGCCGGAACCAGATTTTTTCGCGGCCAAAGTCGCCAGGTGCAGTGCTGTAGTCACATAAGTGCACACACAGAAAGCGCTCTAACTACACAGTCTGCAGTCCAATCGCAATTCTAAAAACATTTTCGGAATCCTTATCAAATTCTGCATCTGATACGATTGCATTTGGGAATCAATTGACCCAGCTTCACAAATAATCTCACAGCTCAAAATTTTGAGTTTTTGTGACTGCACTCAATTTCTGGGTTTTTGGAGTATTACTCGAATTTGAAGAACTTGCACACTTAGCTCTATAGTGTCCACATAACTTCAACATAGTCCCCACACAATCCATAGAAAATCGGCGAAATTCAGGCTGCCGGAACCAGATTTTTTCACGGCCAAAGTCGCCAGGTGCAGTGCTGTAGTCACATAAGTACACACACAAAAAGCGCTCTAACTACACAGTCCAATCGCGATTCTAAAAACACTTTCGGAATCCTTGTCAAATTCTGCATCTGATTAGATTGCATTTGGGAATCTATTGACCCAGCTTTATAAATAACCTCACAGTTCAAAATTTTGAGTTTTTGGGGTTTTTTTTTGGGGGGGGGTTGGGTGGGGGTTCAGAAAGACCTGGGGGGAGGGTTGGAGAGGGTGTGGGTAGGGTAAAACCCAGCACCTGGGGGGAGGAAACCCCCACCCCCAATGACCCAATCTACACCTATAGTTGCCACCTGCAGTCGAAAGTTTTCCCTCCCCCCTGCCACACCCAACCCTCACACCAGAATCCTTCTAAGGTCAACATGTCTTCAATTAAAAATAGTATTGTATTCTGACACACATCAACCCCTTTCAAAATGACCTCCCCACACACCCCACACACACAGCACATGGTCTCCAACCCTACCCCACATAAAAAAAAAATTGGTTACATGTATGCGCCTCCACCCCCCAACAACCACCCCCCCCCCCTCAAAGGCGCATCCCTGCCTCAGCTGTGTATAGGCGAACAAACACAGATTTCGTTGTTCTCATAACTTCGTCGTTTCTCCTAAAAAAAGCAAAGCGCACAACCCACTCCCACAGCCCTCCCCCCCACCCTACCAACAATATAATCCTTGAAAATATGCATGCGACGAAAAGTCACATTGAAATCTCAGATTATGCTTTTCAAAATCTGCCACAGGAAGGTTACTGTGAAATTTGAATCCAAATGTTACCGATCAAACGCCTACAGTGATTTTATAAATGTACATTAGAAACTGTGCTCAACATTTGGATGTTTCTACATTTGGATTTGGATGTGATGTGAAGGAATGAGCTCCACCTTATGCAGAATTTGACAAGGATTCCAAAAGTGTTTTTAGAATTTCGATTGGACTGCAGAATGTGTAGTTAGACCGCTTTCTGTGTGTGCACTTATGTGACTACAGCACTGCACCTGGCGACTTTGGCCGCGAAAAAATCTGGTTCCGGCAACCTGAATTTCGCCGCTTTTTAATGGATTGTGTGGGGGCTATGTCGAAGTTATGTGGACACTATAGAGCTAAGTGTGCAAGTTCTTCAAATTCGAGTAATGCTCCAAAAACCCAGAAATTTAGTGCAGTCACAAAAACTCAAAATTTTGAACTGTGAGATTATTTGTGAAGCTGGGTCAATAGATTCCCAAATGCAATCGTATCAGATGCAGAATTTGATAAGGATTCCGAAAATGTTTTTAGAATTGCGATTGGACTGCAGACTGTGTAGTTAGAGCGCTTTCTGGGTGTGCACTTATGTGACTACAGCACTGCACCTGGCGACTTTGGCCGCAAAAAAATCTGGTTCCGGCAACCTGAATTTCGCCGCTTTTTTATGGATTGTGTGGGGACAATGTCGAAGTTATGTGGACACTATAGAGCTAAGTGTGCAAGTTCTTCAAATTCGAGTAATCCTCAAAAAACCCAAAAAATGAGTGCGGTCAAATTTTTGAACTGCAAGGTTTTTTATGAAGCAAAGTCAACGGATCCCCGAATGTGACCGTATCATATGCAGAATTTGACGAGGATTCCGAAAATGTTTTTAGAATCGCGATTGGACGTACGGTTGCAAAGTTATGGTCAAAAAAGTTAAATAACCTACCAGAAAAATTCGATTTACCATAATTCATGACCAAAATTATTATTTTTTATTCGAAACACAGATTCGTAATGAGCACCAAAGAGAGTCGATATCTGCAAATTTTTGTGGAAATCAAAAAATATTTCGGGGATTTGGCCACTTTGAATCTTCAAAGCTTGGTTCTTACAAAAAGTGAGTCTTAAATTGTAAATTGTCTACATAGGTAGGTACCATGCACCTGCATGTAGTATGTACGAGTACAACAACGACCTGTACAATGTTCATATGTTCGCACGAACGTTGGTACGAGTGGAAAACACTGACGCTAAAAAAACAACTCTTTGACAAATCGCTATACCTAATCCGTTTGGTCAATCAATGTAATGATACACGGTACCACATTGCTCGAGCAATTTAGTAATTCTTAGAGTAGCTGGAAACTTTAATTTGGGCATTTTTCTATTAAATAAAGTCGCTCACTTCTTTCCTTGTCTTCCAGTTCCACGTGATCAGCGGGGAAGGTACCGCTTTTCGAGCGATAATTCGCGTCGAATGTTATGCCTTTCCACTTTCGCTCGTCGCTTCTTTCGACGACCTGAAATTCCATTGAATATATATCCCAGATGCTGCACTTTCAACTGTCTCTGTTAGTGTATCGTCAGCGTAGATGTGCAAAATATCGTGTTTTTTTTGTGGAGAATTTAGAGAATTATAAAAAATTACGGATGATTTTCCAGCCAGTTTGAGACTCGTCAAGTGATCGACCACGTCATCAGCGTCGTGATTCGCATTCTTCTTGCGAAAGAATCGGCCCAGATTCCAGCATTTGCACTTCATGTTTTCTGCCGCCGCTTTATTGACACTGGATTCCTGGAGCGCTTTGAGAGATGACGGGGCATTCACTGCGAATTTCCTTTCGAGTCGAATTCACGGGCCTTCTGCTCGTGCGAATAACGCCTGGAGAGCTTTCGCGAGGAAATGAACTTTCGCGCGAGCGCTTCCTTTTGACGGTGGCGCTTCTACTTGGAAGAATGCCACGCGCTGATCAGTGTGAAAGAGAGGGTGGTGGGGGGGGGGGTGCTTCGACAGGCGTCGCGCCGTCTGCCACGGCCGGGCGGAAAGGGCGGGAAAAAAACGAAACGAGATTACGACGACGGCGTCGACGACTTCCCAAAGGCGTCAGACGAACGCGCGAACGGGAGGAGGAACGAACGGACGGACAAAGGCCCCGCCGAGCCTCAAGGACGGCCGCTCAATGAGATCTGCCAGGGTTGAGGATGGCACCGGACACGCAGACACGCAGAAGAACACCAAAGAGATGCGCACGCGCGCAAATGATGACCTGCGTTCTCACGCACGCAAAGGAACGCTTTCTGCATCAATCAGTTTCGAAATCGGGCCGGGGGTTGCCCCGACCCAATAGGTGGGCAGCAGCAACAGAGGTGGCCTTTGTCATCGAACAAAGAGAGCAGGATTAATGGCTGTCCAAAAATCAAAACGGGCCATTGCATTTTCGAGAAAAAATTGACCAGCTGCCGTCAGCTGCCATCGGAGGTATGCACACAATCGCACGTTCGGCTACCTGCCTGCCAAAACACGGAAGAAGGTAAACAAGAAAGAATTTCTGGACTTAGAAAAGTATATTATTAATTAGTAGTGCTGAGAAATTTTGCGAATCACGAATGTTTTTTTGATCGCTCCAGAAACTGAATAACGTAAGCTGCGACAGGCACTTAATTTTAGGATATGAAAAGCATAGACTTTGCCGCGAGCCTTGCTTGGGCAGAGGCTGCAAGCTAAACTCAAATTACACGCTGTGGCACTAGCTCGAGAAAGACGTGCGTGGATAACAGGCTTGGCTCATCGCAAGGTCTACGCGCGGCAAGGCAATCAAATCGACCTTTCAAAGGCCTGTAGAAGGGGCTGTAGCTCACGACCACTGCTACACGGGCCACACAAGGGGAGATTGCCCCCCCCCCCTTGCAATCAGTGCCGCCGAGACTGCGGTAACCGTTTTACGGGTGGCGATTTTAAGAGCGTTGCTGTATTCACTGCGGCTCTCTTCTCTCTTGGGCTAAAGTGAAGCTTCTGCTTGGGAAGAAGCCGAGCTAATCGCAACAAGCTGGCCCGTTGCCATAGCCTTGTGGCATCTGGAAAATTGGACGGTGGCGCCGTCAAAATGGGGCTTGCCTTGCCGGTGGCTGGATTGCAGGAAGCACTCAATCTCGTCTGCTCGTGTTTTCGTCTGGCAATGGCATATGCAAGCCCAGTGTGCTGTGCTCAATTTGAACGCACAGGAATGGCACGCGAAACTTGGTCCGCGTACTGTTTTGAAAGGCGAGAGCTTCGGGAAAAAGAGACGCACCCGTGACTTGTGGCTGCTGGGGCGCGTGATCGCAGCCCAGCCCAGTTGTGGCTGCACAAGGTTGCTGACGATTGGGCGAAGGTATCCCACAGGGGAAGTTATCCCACATAGATAGCGGAGATGGAGTCCCGCAGGGCACAGAAAGTATCCCACACGCGATGGAAGTTGTACCACACCGCGGGACAGCGGGGTAGGTACATCTGTGCAGTGCGTGTATGCGTGTCTTCTCGGCGCAGCGGGTGTGTGTGTGCAGTTAAGGCAAAGTCAACTTGTCCAACGGATTAATCGTCCAACGATGGGCACATAGCGGACGACTAAGGCAAAGTTCACTTGTCTACTTGTCCGCTGTTGGACGTCCTTCGCGAAATGAAACGCGCACATCTGCTCTCCCATCCCATTCTTTGTCTCAAACAATACTTTCTTCTTTGTTTCTTCAAAAACAAAGAAAAAACTGTTGAGACAACATGAGTTAGCGGTACGAGAGATACAACCTGCTTGCTCATATGAATCAAAGAAAATTCATTGACAAGAATGGTGCAGTGGCAGATAACAAGACTCCTGATCGCTCATGAGCAACATGCCTTGTTACATCTGAGCACGCTTAAGACACGCCCGTAGGCGTTGATGCTTGATGTCCTTGCCCGACATGTGTGCAGTTGAGGCGGAGACTGGTGAAGCGTCTGGAGGTCGGCTGGAGCAGCCAACCCAAGTTCGCAAAGTTGCGGTGAAATGTAGAACAGCAGCCGCTCCCTGCGCTGAGGGTCCGTGGGGTCGGTGGTGGTCCGACCAGTCAGTGTCAGCTGCACATGCGGCGGCACTTTTGCCAGGTCCTTGATCAAGGGGTACTTGGCGCGGTAGGCCATTTGGTAGACTCAACGACGCTTCTCATATGACCCGACGAAGCCCTGTGCAGACAGCTGCGCGCGCGCGATCTCCCGCTGGATCACGTCGCGGTCCAACTGGACGACATCGGACTGAGCGACCGGGATGGGCTCACAGAAGTGGGGGTTTGCAGGGTTCTGGGGGTCGGAGAGGAAGCGACTGTCGGCGCCAACTTTCAAGCTGGGGATCTTGTCCTTGACTTTCTCCTGCCTCTTTCTTTTCGCGCAACGCTTCCACTCGTACAATGAGTACAAGTCGCGGCTCGGTTTCTTGCAGTACTCGTGCACTGCGCGCCCGTCTGGTTGACGGACAACGAGGAGACGATTTCCATATTTCGTCACGCCAAATTCGGCTAACGGAAACTCCGACATGGTGTAACAACCGAAATGCGCCGACTGATGGGACGAACGAGCGAACGCGGACGCGTCCAATTCAGTAGCTGTCGCCCCCCCCATCGAAACCAGTTTGTGACGCATGTTTCGTGCGTGCATGCCATGTGTACGTCATTCGCAGTGCTACACGCAGCTTGCAATCGCAACATACGTACGTGCATTGCGCAGAGGGGGGGGGGGGAGGGGGGGGGGCGAGCGGTTCTTACTATCTGCGTCGGAGATCTGTGGGATACTTTCCGTCTAGCTGTGGGATAACTTCCAGAGTGGGATAACTTCCTAGATGCCGCCCACTGTGTGGGACACCTTCCCATAGTGGTTGCTGACTGCGGCGACCGAGCTCGTTAGACGAATTTGCATATACAATACGCGGTTGGTGACCACCCTCTCTCTTCTACATGCCCTGACACTGACAATTGACATTCGACAACGACGACGCGGCAGATGTGTTGACTCAATTTACTCCCTGAGGGAAGGCAGGGAAGGGGGGGGGCAGATAAGGATCTTTGGCCAATCTCAAATTGACTGGAAAATTGGGGCGTGCCCTCGGGCGCTCGCGGTTCAAATTGGATTGCCCAATCTGGCGTGGTCCGACATACAATAAGAAGCCTCTGTGTGTGTGTGTGTGTGTGTGTGTGTGTGTGTGTGTGTGTGTGTGTGTGTGTGTGTGTGTGTGTGCGTGTGGGCGCGCGTGCGTGCGTTCGTGCGTGCGCGCTTGTGTGTGCGTGCGTGCGCGTGCGTGCGCTCTTCATACTCAATTCAAACATGGCTCACCAAAATCTGCTCGCCAGCGGAAAAACTCAGCTCCTCAGAGCTGGCACCTCGATAGTCCCGTGTGGCAGCGGCGTAAACGAAGTTCTTCTGCTCTGAAATGCACTGCCTCTGATCTCTCTCTCTCTCTCTCTCTACTTTCGCTTTAGTACCGCCGCCCGAACAGAAGGACGGGTCATAAAACTCTGCTTACAGTCTCGCATAGCTAGGGCACAACACGTGCCCTACCTCTCAGCTAACATAGCTAGCCTAAAGGAAGAAGCGCCCCTAAAAGCTGGCACCACTAGGCCCCCAGTAATTGGTGGCTTATGGGCGAGTGCGAGCAATTTGCATAGACAATACTAGCGAGGCAATTTCGCCGATTGTTGCGCTCGGCCAGGGCGACAAGGGAGTTTGGAATTATTCGCTCCACGGACGGCGCACAAAGAAGAACAAGGCTGGAGGGATTTTTGGCGTCTCGGCGCAAAAGGTGACGCGCAAGTGTTTGACTGACGCGCGACAGCGCCCACGTCGACAGCCCGACATTTGGAGCGAGGCGCCGCGAGCGCGCGCACAAAACATCCGCAGATTATGCGGGCGGGTCGGAGAACGCGCGTGTAAAAGGCGCTACGTCCAGGGTAGAAACCGGCGTCAGGGGTGGCGCGCATCAATTTTTGATCGCTTTCCACGCCGCGAAAGGCGAGGCAATCAGTCGGCGCCGTCGGCGGGTTGGTTGCGGCCAGTCGGCTGGGCTGGAGGGGAAGACGAATGGTATTGACACGACGACGACGGCGGCGGCCGAGCGCTGACCGCTACCGCACTCCGAGAGTGGTCACTGGCGTTTACAACGCCGTCCGATCCAGTAAGAAGCGGCGGCGGGACGGGTACGGGCGGCGGTGGGTGGTGACATCTGCGCTCGGTGGCGGACCGAGCCGATTTGCCGCTGCGGCGGCGGCGCACAAGATTACTACTGGCAGTCAGAAGCGGCGAGCCGAGCCAAGGTCGGGCCTGGGGGGTCGGGCCGGGCAAACAATGCGACACCCACCCCCCACCCCCACGCGACGTCGGCGGCACCGCGCCAGCCGTGCGTGCGTGACCGAGTGGCAGCGTTCTCGGCAGCGGGGGCAACGCAGGAAAGTGATTTATAAGATGACGAGTCCTGTTTGGTGGAGAGGGGGAACAAAGAGAATGGGGCGAATGGATGGGAGAACGAGCACTTGCGCTCCCTCGTTCGCTGACAGTTCAACGAGTGGGCTGTGTAAGCAGAGATGGGAGGGAAGAGACCTCTCACTGCTAACCAAAGCGAGCTGGCACACGAATTCGAGAGACAATGCGTCAGATGATGGAGGGGCGGCGAAACTATTTGCGCACATCGAGCAAGAAAAAAATCCGTTGACACACTGACGCAACGTCGACAACACACGAGAGCCAACGAATGCTTAAGAACGCAGGTGAAATGGCTAGCGGGGAACCCCATGAGAAGAGCGGTTATCGATTTTTTGCCCATTTTTGACACCCTCACTAGAGAAAGAGTGAAATATGGACGACAAACGCGCTGGCTTGCCGGCCGCTGCTCTGCTATTAGAGAGTGAAAAGTGCGAATTACTGCCGCCATTTAGCGCAGAGTGAGGGAAAGTCGCTATGCTGACGTGACCCAGGTTGAAACTGACCTACGCAGTACGCACACAAATATATAGGGTGTTTTTTTTAAATTATCACATTTCTTTTTTGAATAACTTTCGTTTCCTTTTTCGGATTGTTATGAAATTTGGAACACTTATGCTCAAGACTTTGGGATTTTGTATAAAAAAGAATCGTCGAATTCGGTTGAGGATTCCGAGAGTTATGGCGCTCCAAATCAGATGTCGCTTTTTTGGGCAGATTTCACATGGCGAACAACCTGGGCCGTTGGGTTGGTATGGAGTGTGGGAGGGCGGATGGAGAGGGGGCGGTTTCAGTCGTGTTACTGTGCGCCGACCGTATTGGACGAGCTGCGCCAGCCAAAAGCAAAGTTTGGCGTTTTGAAATTTGGCATACAGTACGGGATAGTTACGATTCAAACGATTTCGTTTGTAAAATCTGCCCAAAAAGCGACATCTGATTTGGAGCGCTATAACTCTCGGAATCCTCAACCGAATTTGACGATTCTTTTTTTCAGACAAAATCCCAAAGTCTTGTGTATAAGTGTTCCAAATTTGATAACAATCCAACAAAGGAAACAAAAGTTATTCAAAAAAGAAATGTGATAATTTAAAAAAAACACCCTTTACATGATGTACCCATAAGCCCCGGATACGGCAAGGTTAAAGGAATAGAGCTCCTCTCCAATAGTGCCCCCCGGGGTATGCAGAGGTTGAAATAACAGTGCCCCAGGGCACTTTTGGAGGATTTACGGTAAGTGCATGCACATATGTACATACATAAATATCAGGTGATATGCACCTCTTACCTAGTTCGCTGCTGCAGAAGCGATGGTTCCTCTCAACTCGATGTTCCGTTACTCACCATATTCCACGCATCTTATGGATTTTTGTTAGTGGATCGACACAAGCCCACATGGTAGTGGATCCCAAAGCAGAATTCACTACATTTACATGTACACATAGCTTGGTGCCTGTTAGAGTTGGGCGCGTATTTTTTCAAACGTATTTTTTCAAAAAAATACACGTATTTTTTTGAAAAAGTACGCCGCCGCCTGTATCTTATTTTTAAAAAGTACAGTCGTAGTCGTAATCGTAAGGTAGTAGTCGTAATTTTGAGTCGTAAGCCTGTATTTTGTTGCATCAACCTACAATAAATAATAAAACATTTGTTGTTAATCAATGTACCTTACATTGAACAGCATATATGAGAGTTGTGTAGTGGGTAGACTTACCACAAGACGATTAGTTTGACATCACATTATTCTTACGACGCTTAGGTTTTGCTTACGGTATGTTTTGGACGCAGCGGACGCGAACCCAACAATTGGTTCTGCTAGCTTTTGCTATTGTTAGCTCGTCGCGTTCTTAGTGTCGCGTCGACCTGCTTCGCGTTCTTGGATGCGTGCCCCCCATTTCTCACTTTGTTGGATGCCAACCAAATCTCTTGGTCGCTCATTACTCCGCTTACGCACCACTCACCCACATACTCACCTCACATCCACACACACGTACGCACAAGCACTCCTACTCGTCTACTTGCGTGCTTGCACAGTTTTACAGCGTTCGACCTACTTTATGTACCGATTTTTAAGCTTTGGACACTTCGCTGATGGCTTACTATGATGTATGGTACTTGTACATACGTACTCTAAAAAAATACAAAAGATACGTATTTTTTAAAAAAAATACCGTATTTTTTCAAAAAAATACGCTGGTCCAAAGTCAAAACGTATTTTTCCCAACTCTAGTGCCTGTGCTGGAATGCAGGCGGACATGGGAAGCTCTGATTGTCGCTAGCGGGTCGGTCAATGAAAGACCAAATTGCTTCTGGCGGAAGAGGGCGGGGGCAAACCCTCTCATTAACGGCGCCGGAGGTCACATCTACGGACTGGGTAGCAGCAGCAGCCAAAAAGAGCGTGCACGCTCCAGCCAGAGTGTACAGAAAGAATTCGAATAAATCACGGTCTCGAATAACTGAAATACCGTAAATGCTCCAATATTGCCCCCCGGTTACTTCTGCTAAGTCCGACACCTTCACAAAACACATTAGGAAAAGAAAGTGGCAATGGGGCGGAGCAATTGCCGTGTCACAGAAACTCTCGCTGGGCCTCAGCCCTGTAACGAGATAGGGGAGAAGGGCAGCGGAGGTCTAGAGTCTAGACGATGCCACAGCAGGATAAGCAGGCGCAGCGTGACTAACCGAGACTCGGAAACCCCGTGGTTTTCCGGTGGCAGGGGCATATATAGAGGCTCCAACAGTTATGACGTCAGCAGACCAGAGACACAGCAGACGCCAGATGCCATAGGCAGATAAGCGAGACACAACAGAACTTCAACTACAACTGATGTTGGGCTAACACGTCAAGCATTGGTAGTTGGTAGCTTGTTGGTCTTGGCAATATTTGCGCTTGCTGTGGCCTGTTTCGCTACTGGAAGTACACACACGTCGACCAAACCCCTTGAGACGGACCGTGCCTGTGGTCTAACATTCGGCCGAGGGGCCTTCAAAAGTCATATTTCACTCTGCCCCTCGCTTCCTATACCTCCCTCCGCCCGCCAAACTGAGTCAGCTCCCCTGCCAAATTCCTTCATCCCGCGTGAAATCCGCGCCCGGAGCCACCGCCGAATTTCAAATCGATACACGCCGCCTCGCCAAAAGTCCTAGACCTTATTCGAAAAAAGCCCCGGGGACACACGCAGACCCCGCGTCGAGTATAATTCCATTTCCACCGCGCAATCCTTGGAGATCAGTGCAGGAGTCATCTTGTAGTACAACTCGCAAGAACCTACACTACAAGGTTTTGGGCCGCTCCCCTTTGCGCCGAAGTGCCAGACATAATTTATGGGAGCGCTTCTAACTCTAGCTACAGTGGCAGCTGGAATAACGAGAGGAAAGACAAGCCACACTGTGGATTTGCTTTTGGAATGCTTTCGGAATGTATGGGAGTTGTGAAGGGTCTATGAATGCCAGCTTGAGAGCGAATTCCATGAATGTTGTTAGGCTCAAAGCAACGCAACCTCTAACGCAGGGATGTGCGTAACGCACAGCTTCGGGTCAGTGGCAATAGCGTAGCTAATCGCATTGCCTAGCGCTCTTTTAAGCTACTCACTTATTGACCAACAGGCACACAACACAGAGCGAACCACACTCGCAGCTCGCCCAGTAGGTTAGGACGCTACAGAGCGTCGTAGTCACAGCACAAGGGGGCATGTACGCGTGTGTAGTAAGTACATAGTAGTAGCAGGGGCGGCAAGAAGAGATTGCCTTGTGTGAGAGGGGGGATACACTTGTTGGCGTGGCCAGCGCAGGCGTGGGGCATTAGTCATTGTCTCTCTGTGCCCCCTCCACTGTCTGTCTGTCCGTCCGTCTGTCTGTCTGTCCGTGTGCATTCCTGCAGCACTGAGCACAGAGAGATGGAGGTGGGGGGGGGGAGAGTGGCCCTAGTTGTAGTTGGGCGCAAACCAGGGAGAACAGACGCACACACGGACAGACGAACGCACGCACGCACGCGCTCACTCACCACAGGGGGGGGGGGAGCATCACTGTGCATCTGCGCAGCGAGGCAGCGCAGCGCGCATTGGGCGCTGGAAGACCCAAGGTCAACGGTCCTTTGAAGAGAGCGTTGGTGAGAGAAGAGGGGGCCGGGGGATAGGAGGGGGATAGAAATGAGATTATGTGGCCACTTTTCGCTCAGGCCAGGGAAGGCCGTGACCTCCACACCCCCCCCCCCTCCCGACACCTACACGATACCGCAGTGACCGAATCCCTACAGTACGGTTTGGAATAGAAAGCAAAACGGGCGTCCGCCAAACCGAAGCACGCCGTCTAACATACAGAGAGGCCTAAGAAAGCACACGCACAGACGGACAACATACGCACTCACACATCTACAGACACACGTACGTACACTATGCACTACATGGACAGTGCTGTAATGCACGCACTAAAGACTAGTGATGGCAACCTACCTAGCTAGGTTACCTACCTAGTAGGTTACCTAGCCTTTTTTCGGCCTAGGTAACCTAACCTAACCTACCTAGCGCGAAATTCGAGCTACCTGTACCTAACCTACCTACCTAGATTTTGCCGTTACCTACTAGGTTACCTACCTAAGCTAAAATTCATGGAGCCAAAAAATGGTATGTGCAAACAGCAGCATTTGCACATACAGTAGGCGAACGTGGCCGTTGTTTTCGCTTCCGGCGGTCGGATTTGCCTGGTTGTTGTCGTTGGCAAGAATATTATTTCTTTGTCAGCTGCGTCTGTGTCGAGATATTCGAAGCCTGGAATACATTGTAGTCCTTCTATGTAGTCCACAGAAACTGAATCGTTTTACTTTAAGAATGCTACTCAAGAACACCTACTGAATCAGTGTGTGGGCGGGGTTTTGGACTCGAGACATCATTCCCTCAAACTTAACATGGTATAGGTTGTACAGTAATATACAGTCTCAGCTCGGAGGGGCGATCTTCATAGGAAGAACAATCATGGGGTGGGGATTCGGGGCGTCCGCTTTAAAAAAATGATGTGTATCCAACTCACTGTAGCCTCACATAAAGCCTGCAATACTGCCGCCTCCAAGTACTCTGGATTCGCCCAGATTGAAACATCTGCCCTCACCCTGTTAGTGCTGCAGAAAGTGTGAAGTATATCAGTGACGGATCCAGGATTTTGTGACGGGGGATTCTGATTTGATTGTGATTCTTAGAATATGTAGGCTATGCTATAAAATTTTCCGTATTTGAATTGTGCGCATACAGCAAGAAGTGCACATTAGTGTATTCACTGCTTACACTCCTTAATTAATAAGAGGTTAAGAGGTTTAAGAGGAAAACACACGTTTTCACGCACTGGATGTTAACGGCAAACAACCAAGCAACTTCAAACGCAAGCACGCACGTACCGGCACGCACGCACGCACGCACGCACGCACGCACGCACGCACGCACGCACGCACGCACGCACGCACGCACGCACGCACGCACGCACGCACGCACGCACGCACGCACGCGAACACGCGCGCACGCAAACAGGCAGGGCAGGCAGGCAGGGCAGGCACGCACACACACACGCACGCAAGGAAGCACCAACGCACGGACGCACGCACGCACTCACCGGCACGCGCTCACCGGCGCGCACGCATGCACGCACGCACGCACGCGGACGCACGCACGCACGCACGCCGCACGCACGCACACAAGCACGCACGCACGCACGCACGCACGCACGCACGCACGCACGCACGCACGCACGCACGCACGCACGCACGCACGCGCGCACGCAAACAGGCAGGGCAGGCAGGCAGGGCAGGCACGCACACACACACGCCTGAAATCACTGTTACATGTTGACAAGCTTGATTATTGCATTTTGGATTTGGTGAGCGCTTTCAAAGTTTAAAGTTAAGACTCTTTTAAGAGTCTTAACTTTAAACTTTGAAAGCGCTTTAAAAAACCTCCTCTAACACTGTCCAGGGTAAAGATAAGCTGAATGCATAGTGCTAGCAGGCACTACTCGGAGGTTTACACTACATGCATGCACTATTGCCTGACACTTGGAGTTACCTAAGTTACCTACCTATAACCTAAAGAATTTGCCCGATTACCTACCTACCTAGCAGCAAGATCTAGCTTACCTAACCTAACCTACCTAAGGCTTCTTTGTGACCAGTTTTACCTAACCTACCTACCTAAAAATGAAAAACGTCAAAATTGCCATCACTACAAAGACTGATACGCTCATACCGTAAACACTCAAAATAGTGACCCGTTCATCACTTCACTAGCATAGCTACACATCACTTTTCATCACATCACTGCAATTATTGGATGCATCTCATAAGAGGAGACACAGTGCAGAGTCATTGCCTCAACCAACACCACAGCAAGATCAATAGTTGGCGCAAAAGTTCCCTTCATTTTACTTACCGTAAATCCTCCAATAGTGCTCCGGGGCGCCATACTTTCAACCTCTCCATACCCTGGGGCACTATTAGAGGGAGTCCACCATTGGAGAGAGGGCACTATTGGAGGATTTACGGTGAGTCCTGCTGTAGTCGGACGAGGTTCTCACCTTTCAGTAGCGCCTTGATTTCTCTCATTTTGGCGCTTAGGCGTCTGTGAATGGTTCCACCGCCGCCGCCGCCGCCAGCTGCCAAGCCCACGGCGCTGAATCGCGTGTGACTCTTTGCAATCTCCAAAGCCGTGAAGCCGTTTGAGTCAGGCAATTGTGGGTCCACGCCGATCTGTACAAATTTGTCCCAGTGAGCAAGTGCTCTATGCGAAAAACGTACTACATAACCTATGAGTATTAAATAGGTTAATAGGTTCAGACTTTGCAGCGTAACTGCAATGGTGCATGTGCCGATGGAAACAACGCGTCATTTCCAATGTCAAACTTTTTTCGGGGTAAATAATGGGCTCCAGCCAGGACAAGACGTTGCTTGTTCAACGAGCCATAGTACGTCGCATTCAAAAGATACTCAATTGTCTGTAGGTACAATGTATGTAGCTACCTATGGTTATACAGAGAAGGTCCGACCTCTAGGCTCTTCTACACTAGCAATCTTTAGTCAGTAGTCAGCGACCAAGTAAAACTCACATGAATCAGCAGCCTGACCATCTCCAGCTGTCCAGCTATGACCGCAGCGTGCATAGCGCTCCCTTGGGGCACCAGAAAGTTGAACGGCCAGTCCGACAGCACCAATTTGGCGATCACACCCAAATGACCATGTTTTGCTGCCAAATGGAACCCTGTGGTCACGGACTTCTTTCCGGAGTGCTTCAACAATTCTTCTTTGGGTATCGCAGCGATTATACTAGAGGGTGTGAGACCTGACTGGAAAAAGCAATCCAGCGCCTGAAATGGACATCCAGACCGCTGGAATCATGTTGTGCGTGCGTGCGTGCGTGCGTGCGTGCGTGCGTGCGTGCGTGCGTGCGTGCGTGCGTGCGTGCGTGCGTGCGTCCGCGCGTGCGTCCGTGCGTGCGGAAACCGAACACGCAGCGGTTTACCTTTTCCCTCCCAAACTCGCAAGCGCAGTCAAAGGGAGTCCTTTTTGCATAGTTTCTTATCAGCGGATCCGCATTGTGCTGGAGCAGCAGCAGCACCTAAACGTGTGTAAATTCATTTCGATTGCTGTCTCATTATGTACACCGTAAACCCTCGGGACATTCAGTTCGAGGTCTTTACAGTACGATCGGTCGTTGCATTATTTTGGGCTACCGTATAGCTACCGAATTAACTACAGATGCCAGAGCCGCACGAAGACATTTCGGTACGCATAGGTATTCCGTTGTCGCGTTTGGCTAACAGTTTTTTGCCTTAAGCTAATCAGTACAAATTACCATGTCGGCATTGCCGCGCTCGCAGGCGACGTGTAACGGCGTCGAGCCGCAGTCATTCGGCTTGTCGACGAGCGCGCCGTGCTCCAGCAGCACTTTGGCGCAGTTTCGGTGCGCCGACTCTGACGCCTTGTGCAGCGCGGTGTCGCCTGAATTGCAAAAGGTCACCACCACCATGCACTACTACACCCGCTCCCCAACAACCAATATATACCTAGTACTATCCAGATTGTAAATACCGCGAGCGAGATGTAATAAATAATAAACACCTAAATAAAGAGTGGGAATGAATACCGTAAATCCTCCAATAGTGCCCCCTCTCAAACAGTTCCCCCGGGGAAAGAAGTGTGTATGCAGCTTGAAGGGGAGGGGGGATCAATCTTGAGACAAGTGGCGTGTGAAAATTCAAGAATTTCAAAATGCCACTAGACTACCTATCGTAAATCCTACAATAGTGCCCAGGGGCGCGGCGCGTAGTTTTGCAATCCCCCTTGCTCGGGGAACCATTGGAGGGGAGGCACTATTCGAGGATTTACGGTAACTGTTAAAAAGCTATTCAATACCTCCGTCATCAACGCAGTCCACATGAGAGTGACACATGTCCAGCAGGGATTTCAAAAGGTCCAAATTTCCCATCGCTGCCGCCTTGTGCAGCCCAGAGCCCGTTTCGCTAGAACGAATGTTTTAATTGGGCAAAATACTATTGGGCAAAATATTCAAAACTACCTTTTCAGTTTCGATTCCTGAGCGTCTTTGGATTTGGACTGATGAAATATGTCTGAACGCTCCGACTGTACATAGTTTATTTAATCGTGCGGGCAGAACAGTGTGCTTGTACATGTACTTACTTACACGGTGTGTATGCAATATGCATAGTACCCATGTGCAGGTGTGTATGTACACGTTTATACTGAGTGTTTGTTTCGTACAGTATGTACATGTAGCTAGCTACTGTGCAAGTAATGTACTCTGTAGGTGCCTTCAATAGAACCTTTCTTGCAAAATCCTACCTGAAATGCTGGACGACAGCCGCTTCATAACGCCTCTTGGCATCGAGCTGTGCCTCTTCGCCATTCTGGCTTGTTCTAGAAGCTTCTTGACCTTCGAGAGGCCCTTCTAGAATCTTCCAGCACCGTTCCCACGAAGGCCTGGGGGTCGGTCGGTCTTGTATGGCGCGTGCCTTCTTGTGCAAGTCGGCGTGTGCGTGCGCGCCTGTATGCGCGCGCCTCAACGAATAAGTTGTATGAAGCGTGCGCGCGTCCACGTCTGTTTACTGGGGGTCGGGCCAGCGCCCCGCGCGACACCATTACCTACGCGCATCCCCCTCCCCCCTCCCCCCCGTTCCCTTTCCCATCCGCGAGTGGGCAATTGCGCCACTCACCCACCACCACACACACGCACGGGACAGGCGTCAAATTGGGCCAATCAGAGAGGATGGGTGTCAGAGGAGCGAGCGACAGCGAAGTGCGGAGTGGAGAAGATATACGTCGAGTCGAGCGCGCACGATGGAACTGGGCATCTGTGTGTGACTGGGCAGTGATTGTGCAAGGTCCCGAGAGGCCAGGCGCGACATTTTACAACTGAACTTTGCGAGGCGAAACCCTGCGCTGCTAGACGCGGCGAGCCACGCACGCAATCGCGACATGTTGTGTACAGTCGGCCTACAGAGGCAGCGTTTAAAGAAAGCGGTTCTTTTGCTACTGTCTGGAATAGTGCGCCCGAAAGTGCCACTACAGACGTAAAATGTTGCTCAAATTGGTAAAAGACGTCACTAGAAAAAATGGTTGGTATATCGCAAGCACCGAGACCCTGAATGCAAGGTGGGGATGAGGATGCAATCCCTGCGGTTCCTACTAAATCTGTTGGTAATCCTCGCGTCCCCACGCGTACAGAAGGTGGTGGTGTGCTAGTGTGCAGTGGCGCGTACAAAAGGAAGTGAGCGCCCTAACGCCGCCACCGGTCGGGGCGCGAGGGCGTGGCAAGTGGCGACCGGTCATTCAATGTCGGCTGGAGAGGCAGAGAGAGAAGCAAGATTCCGGCCCTCCCCTCTTCCCACACCGATTTGTTGGGCAGAGAGTGAATGGAGGGGGTGCCGATCAATGGCGAATCCGAATCGGCCGGACGCCACTTGACTCAGCGCGGACACAAAGCGGCCGCAATTTGCGCCTTGCGCGCTGGGTTGCCCCGAGGGAAAGGAAAAAAGAATTGCGGGAATGAAAGGAGAGAGCGAGGCAGTCAGTAGACGCACGCACGCACGCACGCACGCACGCACGCACGCACGCACGCACGCACGCACGCACGCACGCACGCACGCACGCACGCACGCACGCACGCACGCACGCACGCACGCACGCACGCACGCACGCACGCACGCACGCTCGCTCGCACGCACGCACGCGCGCGCGCGCAAGCACGCTCGCAGGCCAAGCACGCACGCACGCACGCACGCACGCACGCACGCACGCGCTTTGCACATTCGTTTTTCTCCAGCAGAAATTGACACAACAACTCGCGACACACGTCACAAACGCTTGCCTCACTCGCAAACACTTGCACAAGCGCACGCCGCACGCGCGTTCAAATAGACACGCCGCGCCGACAAAGACACTTGACTGAGCAATTTGCGCCTCCCAACGGGGGGGGGGAAGGGTGAGGCGGCGAGGGGATGGGGGGGGGGTGAATAGTACGGGAGGAGATTCACACTCCTCTCGCGGCGCTGGCATTCCTGCAGCGGCAAACGAGGCGCGTCGAGGCAAAATGTATACAGCCTGGCCTTGCGGCAAAAATTCCGGTTTTGTCACCTCCCTCTTTCCCTCTCATTTCGAGAGCAAACACACTTATACAAACCCCTCTCCCTACACCAGTCAAGTCTCGCAAAGGGTGCTACCGCTGCCATTACAGTGTTAGGGAGGAGGGCGTAGGGAGGCACCTACTGAAGTGCCCACTCAAACGTTGTCGAGAGTGCGTACGTGCGTTCCGTACGTGTGTGCGTCCGCCGTACAACCGGCGAAATTCAGTTGGGTCACCCCGCCCCTTCTCTCAGCAGCGAACCCGCGAGGCGCAGCTGTACAAACGTTTACGAATTTACGCTTGCCGAATAAACAAGTCTCGGGGGACAAAAGGGGAGGGGGGGGGGGGGCCAGGAAGGAAGAAGCGCTGCCGATTGAACCTTTCCGGACTAAAGGAGACTTGGGCAAAAGGAAAACAAGACAGCAACAGGGAGTTGTAGGAGCGAGAATAGACATCCGTAAATTTGTAATCCTCCAATAGTGCCCCCTCTCAATAGCGTCCGAGTGGACGCTCACTATATACACATAACACACCTACATACAACGTTCCAGCGGCAATTGACGCTAAATCCATCATAAAACAGAAGAACGATGACAGAAATACTGCAAAATTAGCGCAGTTTTGACTGCAGGAGAGGATGAACCGATAGCGCAGAGGGGGCACTATTGGAAGGAAGGTTTATGCTATGTAGGTAGGTACGGTATTGTATACTGTGCGTCCTTGTTCATTGGCACTCAAGCGTAGGAGGCTGTCTGTCTACTACTGGTTACTAGGGATGAGCATGGACCGGGCCGGCCCGGCCCATTCCGGCCCGGCCCGGCCCACGGGCCGGGCCGGAATTCCAGCGGGCCGGGCCGGGCCGGGCCTGCGTTTTGAGGGTGCGGGCCGGGCCGGGCCGGGCCGGACGTTCTTGGCTGGCCAACGTAGATAGCTACCTATGTAATGCATTGTAAGTATCTGCGTCTATTCTGCACCGTATTAGCAACTTTGTATTCTATGACGCGCGTCTTTCGCGCTCAAATGGTGCAAAGGCCGTAAAATGGTTGTGAACTGCGATTCTGAGAGGTGGATGCCCCATTCCGTTAAGTAAATCACGCCAATTGGCATACGGTATTTCAGTAAATTGTACACTGTAGTGACTGTACTTATTTCGTGTTGCGGGCCGGGCCGGGCCGGGCCTGCGATATTGAGCAGTTGGACGGGCCGGGCCGGGCCGGGCCTGGATTTTGAGGGTGCGGGCCGGGCCGGGACGGGCCGGACTATCTGGCGGGCCGGGCCGGGCCGAGATGTGCAGGCCCGTGCTCATCCCTACAGGCTACGCTACATGCTGAGATTCCATTTGCGGCAAAATACAACGTACCCAACTAAACTACTCACCGACATATGTAGGTACGCACACCTACTACAGAGCGACCCACGCACGCACATACATACCTACGTTGCCGTAAATATGTAACTGACTGACAATTTCGGCCTGACAAACTACAGCTTCTGACGGATGATGGCGGCAATTTACGAAATAGAATTCAAATTGCTCACTGAACCGCGCCGCCAGACATCTACTCGTGCGTTCAGTTCAACTCATGAATCGTTTATGAAATTTAATTTGATAAAGGGCTAGAGCCAGAAATTGGTTGCACAGATGGAAGTACATAGTGCAGGCAGAGTGTATGATCGGTAACTCTAAACTGATCCCAAGAGAGCTGTAAGGTCAACTGCAGATGTACTATTGAGTACAGTTCGAAGGCACAAAATTATCACATCACCACAACACAAGTCTCTTTGGCAATGGTAGTACTCTAAACTTTACGCGGTTTTGAACTGGCTGTGGTGCGTTGAATCATCAAATGTTGAAGTGTAGGGCAGTGAATTCTCTGCCATCGAACAAAGCAAACAACGAACACACACAAAATCTAGGACAATAAACATCCACGGGAAGCTTAGAATACGGTACATGCCGTAAACCTTCAGTAGTGCATCAGGGGCACTATTCATAGTGCCCCAGGGGCACTATGTACACTATGGTTTCAACTAGCCGCGGCCACTTCGTTTGTCACGTGTAAAAAATTCTCTTAAATATGAAAAAATGAAATTTTTTTAATGCGACCTTGCGTGGGTATGTAATGTACATAATTACCTAAAGTCTGTGTCAAATGCTCGTGAACTGGAGGTTTTTTGGGAAACTCTCAAACGTGCTTGAGAATTAATTAAGAACATACTATATACCGTAAACCCTATAATTAGCCCCCCCCTATAATTAGCCCCCCCTATAATAATACACCCTCCCAAGACCACTTTGAGTTAATATGCCCCCCCCTATAATTACACCCCCCCCCCCTAAATGGTACCATCGTCTGAAAGGCGCATCTTTCCATGTCTGGGTGTATGTATGGTCGCGTATGTGTGTGTATGTACACGTATGTGTATGTGAGACTGTGTGAGAGTGTGTTAGATAGAGTGTACCAACGTGTGTGCACAGCGCCTTTTTCCGTTAAAAATCGCCTCCACGCGCCTTTTTCCCCACACATCTTCCCACTCATCGACACTTCCAGTTTATACGCCCCCCCCCCCTATAATTAGCCCCCGCCCCCTATAATTATACACCCTCCTAGAGCTCGAACGAAAAAATTAGCCCCCGGGGGGCTAATTATAGGGTTTACGGTAGATGGATAGCCCAGCTAGAGCTCCGATTTCTACTGGCCCTTATTTGCAATTCGGAAACCACCCATCCCACAATTCTAACTGACACCAAAAAATCACCTTTTTACTGGAAGGACCTAGCTTGCTGAAAATTGCAGCATCGATAGGTACTGACAGGGCCATCTTTCACTCCAAAAATGGTTCAAATCGAATCGTACGTTTTTGAGATATGGCCAAAACAAAATTTCAAAAAACGTCAAAAATGGCCAAAATCGCGTTTTTCCAAAAATCTAGGGGCACTTGTTAATATCTCGAGAACTGTACGCTGGATCGAACTGGAATGTTTTGCTTGCATGTAGTCCAGACCAAGACCTTTCCAATGATATGCAAATTTTTGCACTGACTCCTTCTGTGGCGCTATTATGGTGCGATTTCCATTGTCGTTGGCAACGCTCACTAAATTCGATGCCATTCTGGTGTGCTTTGATGGAATTGTCTGAAATTTGGCCACTATGTGCACACCGCCGCCACGCAGAAAGTATATTTTCATTTTTTTGATTGGACCTTTCCATCTAGAGAAAAGTCTAGAAAAGTGCCAAAGTTGACACCTACAAATTTTGGGGTTTTTTTTGCTGTCTGTTTGACGTGTCATAAGTCACTGGAGAATGGACGTAATGTAGTCAAATTTCACATGCGTTTGGGCGGTGGCGTCCGTTACACATCTCCTGACTTTCATTCGTTTCCATAAGAGGAGCATGGAGTTATGGTGCGAGGATTAGCGACACTGCAAATAGTGCATTCCTATTGTCTTTCTGTCTGTGGGATTTTGTCATGTTGATGCATGACAGCTTTTTTCTCTATCTTTGAGTGCACGCACAAGCAACTTTGGTACTATTTGCGACTCATTGGCTAATGGCTTAAATCTGGTGCTAGTAGAATGAGTCAACTCAAATGTCAAAAATTTGAGCTTGTCGACTGTGGTAGTTTCTCAGCCTTTTCTCTAGATGAGAAGGTCCAATCAAAAAAATTGAAAATGTACTTACTGCGTGGCGGCCGTGGGCACATGGTGGCCAAATTTCAGACAATTCCATCAAAGCACACATTCGAATTCAGTGAGCGTTGCCAACGACAATGGAAATCGCAGCATAATAGCGCCACGGAAGGAGTCAGAGCAAAAATTTGCATGTCATTCGAAAGCTCTTGGTCTGGACTACATGCAAGCAAAACATTCCAGTTCGATCCAGCATACGGTTCTCGAGATATTAACAAGTGCCCCTAGATTTTTGGAAAAACGCGATTTTGGCCATTTTTGACGGTTTTTGAAATTTTGTTTTGGCCATATCTCAAAAACGTACGATTCGATTTGAACCATTTTTGGAGTGAAAGATGGCCATGTCAGTACCTATCGATCCTGCAATTTTCAGCGAGCTAGGTCCTTCCAGTAAAAAGGTGATTTCTTGGTGTCAGTTGCAATTATGGGATGGGTGGTTTCCGAATTGCAAATAAGGGCCAGTAGAAATCGGAGCTCTAGCGGGGCTATCCATCTATATAGTATGTTCTTAATTAATTCTCAAGCACGTTCGAGAGTTTCCCAAAAAAACCTCCAGTTCACGAGCATTTGACACAGACTTTGGTTCCATCGCTAGTCGGTACATCCTGCATTCGTCAAGTTCGTTCGACGAGTGCGTTAGACACTTTTGCGTGCGCTACTACTGATTGATTGAAGTTGTCCGGATCGCCGCTGATTGTTTAGGTAATCAGTTCGGGCTCGCGGCAGTGCTGTAAGGAACGCCTTCCCTTGTCATGTTGCTTCGTTCCGTTCTGTCCGACGCCCCGACGATAAAAACCGCCCATCCAGTGCTGCGTTCTCGGCCGATTGTTATCCGCGTTGCTGCGTGACTCATTTAGCCTTGCCGCCAGCAGCCAGAGCGGGCACGCAAGCCGTTCCACGGCTGGCTCTGCGTGACTCCCTTTCAGACGACGGATAGCTTGCACGCACTAGCCGTTAGGGATGAGCACGGGCCTGCACATCTCGGCCCGGCCCGCCAGATAATCCGGCCCGTCCCGGCCCGCACCCTCAAAACGCAGGCCCGGCCCATCCAACTGGTCAATATCGCAGGCCCGGCCGCCCCCCTCGAAATAAGTACAGTCACTATAGTGTACAATTTACTGGAATACCGCATGCCAATTCGCGGGATTCACTTAACGGAATGGCGCGTCCAACTCTCAAAATCGCAGTTCACAACCATTTTAGCGCTATAGACGCGCGTCATAGAATACAAAGTCGCTAATACGGTGCGGAATAGTCGCCGATACTTACAATGCATTATATAACGTCACTTTCGCTTATACGGGCCGCGACCCAAAGTGGAGTCATTATCTAGAAAAGCACAGCCGGCTAGAAACGGAAGAACGCATCAGATTTGTGTTTGCAATAATGATCTTGTGGGTCTGACACTTTTCTCAATAGACGGACGGTTCTGTATCCTTGTGCCTTGTTGTACCTAAACCAACGCTGACAGGTTTCGCCATCGGATGCCCGCTCCATTCTCCCCTCAACCCCCCCCCCCTCGTCTTTAGGCCGCCAGCGTGGGTCTGCGCCCCGCGCCGTCCCGCCGAGCACATTGACTCTCTGACACTAGAGAGCCCATCCGTAGAGACGCGCTAAGGTACAGGATGTGTGTACGAAAGCCATTGGTGGAGCCATTGTGGAGGTGGTGGTGGAGCCATTGGCTCATTGGACGGTCAGACCAAGCCGCGCTGCGTGCGACGGCTGGGCGCTGGCGTCCACTCCCCCCCCCCCCCCCCGAGACTGTTCGATCGAGAGATACTACATCGCCGACTGCAGGCGTGGCGAAACGCTCTTCCCTGAAGAGTCTATAGCGAACCAAGCTGACGTGTGTTGTGCGTGTGTGTTTCTTCAGCAGTGCGAGTGATGCTTGACCGCCTACCAGCGACAGTGCAGCGCGAGCTCGCGGCCGCCATCGGCGTCGACGACGTCTCCAGCTGCCGCCTCGCCTGCCGCCGACTGCGCGCGCGCTACGACGCGCAAGACGCTGCCTGCGTAGAGCCGCTCGTCCTCAAGATCGTACTACATCCCGAGGTCTGCACGCCAACGAACACGCACCATTCCATTCGTACATTTTCCCATCCGGGTCTACGGCATCCGTAAAGGCTCATTTAAGGCCAAAACACACGCCACCGTCCCGTCCCGTCCCGTGCCCCGCCGTGCTGTCCTGCCGCCTATCAAATGCACGGTATCGATTTTCTACCAGCCAAAGTCAGCTGGCTTAAACTTGGAGGCCAAAACACACGCCACCGTCCCGTCCCGTGCCGTGCTGTCCTGCCGCGTGCTACGAATTCTGCGTCCTGCAAATTCAAGCCAGCTGAATTTTGCCGGCAGAAAATCGATACCGTGCATTTGATAGGCGCGTCGGCGCCTGCAGGACAGCACGGCACGGGACTGGACGGGACGGGACGGTGGCGTGTGTTTTGGCCTTAACACGCCTCCGTCCGTCCCCGTCCGGACTCGGGACGCGCCAATATCAACTGCACGGTACGGCATCGATTGGCTGCCGGTCCGAATTCAAGCCAGTCTGAATTTGGCCGGCAGAAAATCGAGGTAAAGTCCCGTTCTAGCGACAGTTCGCCCATCTCCTGCTGAGCAGCGTCCCGTTCTAGCGACCGAGATGAACGCGATAGATAGCACAGCCCCGTTCTAGCGACAAATATCCCAGTCTCGAATACAGCATTGGATGATGGATGAATGCATTCGATGCGTTAGCGATGCACGCGGACTCACGCTGACAATGGGGTGACATTTGTCGGAAGACATAGACGGGCTAAAACAGTGGGAGTCCAGACGATCGGGCGTCTGCATATTAGTGCGCTGCGCGGCGCGTATCACTCGTGTGTCATCACTGGTCAGTTGCAACGGAGTTCAGAGCGTCTTTTTCCCTTAACAAGCTCTTCACTTGAATGTTTTGCCTTTTATTCGAAATTTCGGTGCTTCGGCAGGGATTGGACGATGTTTGGCTTCCTGGATTTCTTTAAGCCGTGCCGATTCCTTTGGATTCCGTGAAATCGCCGCACAAGCTTCTATCATACGACGCCCCGTGTCTCCTTTGTTGCACTGGAAAATGCACTGTTGTTGCATTGCAGAATGCTACACCACCTTGCTTTTTTTAGTCCAAAAGTCTGCATTGCAATTGCCGATGGAGGAGGCAAGAGGGAGGACCTCCACGTCCGTGCGTAGGTACACAGGAATGCACTGATGCGCCCTAAAGGCATCCACGCTGTACCATCCCCGCCCTAATACAGGGCCAAAGGAGTCAACGTTGCCTTATAACACCCTGGGGTAGCCCCGTAGCAGAGGAGAGTGGATGGGTGGCTGGACCGACGCGCGTACTGGCGAACGCACTAAAATCCGCAATTGGACACGTCCGAGTCCTATATGCGTTTTCCCAGATTTACCCAGAAATTTTGCTAGAGAGCACCCGATAATTTTGCTCCCAGACACAGACATTTTTCTCTCAGGTTGGGCCCTATCCTTGCTCGAGGATCCAGAAATTTTGCTCGCGGACCCAAAAATATTAACTGCTTTTTTTTTTAAAATTTTTCTATGATTTTTTTTAGAATAAATCTTAAAAAAGGTGTATCTCCAAATTGGCCCCAAGAATGCTCAAAAAAATTTCGGCCTGATCCGTCAAGCCATAAAGGAGAACCAGTCGGTAACGGACGGACCATTACGAATTTTTTCGTCCGTATCTGAAGTCGTCGCGCTGACGAGCGGCATAAAAGGCCACCCCGCGCTTTGTCCCAACAAAGCCCCCCACACATCGACCCTTCCAGTTTATAAGCATCCCCTTATAATTAGCCACTCCCTTGTAATTATACACCCTCCTATGGCTGGAACGAAACAATTAGCCCCCAGGGGGCTAATTATACGGTTTACAGTAATAAGACATACGCCGAAATGTTTCGAAAATCGTCGCAATCTGTGCAAAAGCTGTAGCGTCAGCGCCATTTCAGAGCGTCGTCACCACGTCAACGTCCGCAAGAGGCGTGCAGTCAAAGGCCGACGAACGGTGGAGAGACGGGCCCTCGAGTCCGAGACCGCTGGGATTTGCTGGCGCCGTCGACGCTGCCTTACGCGTATAGATTGAGCACTGCACTCGCGAATTGGGTTGCTGTGCTGCTGCAACGCCGCCACCCTTCAGCGAATCTTCTCCATGTCATTGGACGCGACAGCGACGCGACGAGGAGAGACGTCGGACGAGCTGGCGTTCGTGACGGGCTGTCTGGGCCGAGTGAATCGATCGCTGGCCGAGCTGACCGTCTACGCGCGCAGACCAATTGGAGACGCGGCCGTGCTCGCGACGAGCGCCCAGGCGACGCGGCTCCTCCAAAGCATCGAACGCAGCGTCTTCAAGCAGTGCGCCTCTTGGAACTCTCTCTCTCTCTCTCTCTCTCTCTCTCTCTCTCTCTCTCTCTCTCTCTCTCTCTCTCTCTCTCTCTCTCTCTCTCTCTCTCTCTCTCTCTCTCTCTCTCTCTCTCTCTCTCTCTCTCTCTCTCTCTCTCTCTCTCTCTCTCTCTCTCTCTCTCTCTCTCTCTCTCTCTCTCTCTCTCTCTCTCTCTCTCTCTCTCTCTCTCCTCTCTCCTCTCCTCCCTCCCCTCCTCTCTCCTCTCCCCCCCCTCCTCTCTCTCTCTCTCTCTCGTAGCAATTCCAGCCACTTTAGACCCAACTCTCTTCTCGACCTCTTTAATTCACCCCCCCCCCCCCCGCCTTTCAGACCCAATCTGCACCTCTGGTTTAGGCGGCTGCTGCCTCGACCTCCAGTGTCTCTTCTTCCAATGGCGACTGGCCACTTCGAGCGCCCCTTCGACTTTGCGCGGTGTCGGCCAGTCAACGACGTTGCGCGCGTCACCGTGACGCCCTCTTCATCGGCCTGCTACGTGGGAATGTGTCAGAAGGTGCCGGGCCAAACGGACCATCTCTACACATCGGACGTTGGGGCGGAGTTCCAGCTGCGGCCCACCTGCTGGGCCCTGTCCGAGCTGATCCTGCCCTACGCGCACGTCGCGAGTGCCGCAATGCCGGGAGGCGACTACGTGACCTTGCGGGTGTCAATGGCCGCGCAGGCGCTGCGAGAGGTGGCGCACACGCTCCAGCGTCTCCTCGTCATGTACTTCTGGTGCGTGCCCGACCGCTTTGCTGGTGGACTGCTGGAACTGCCGAAGCTGCAGTCGCTGCTCGTCTGCCGGCTCGTGTGCACATGCTGCGGTGCTGCAGATGCTGGCACGGTCGACATATTCTCGGAGGTGGGCCGAGTGGCGCCCGCTCTCCGCCACCTCTCCACAAACCTGGCCGTTGTCAAGCCGAGCGGCCGAGACGAGATGTTGTCGCTGAGCGGCTTCCTGGGACGGCTGGACTGTCTGGAGCTGCTCGACGTCTTCCAGTGTCACGGAACGCTCACTGTCGAACGGTTCGAGTGGCCCGCGCGTCGAAGGCGCCTCGTCGTCGTCAAGGCGCAGGAAGCAGTCTCCACCAGCTGGAGCATGGACGCTTCCATCGGAGGCGAGAACGTCGCTTTCGCTTATCAAGCCTGCGACGCAAAGTGGAGACATTATCTAGCAGAAGTGCACAGCCAGCTAGTAACGGAAGAATGCATCAGATTTGTATTTGCAATAATGCCAGTCTGAATGTGTCATGTTTTTTTTGTTTAGGCTGTAGGACGGCCCCGTAATGTTGTTTTGTTGTAGGGGGGGGGGGGGCATACATGTGGGGTGGGGGCTAAACCCCCTACCCAGTCGGCGACTTTGTGCCCCAGTGGCAACTTCGCTCGCAAGCAAGTACGTACGTGCAGGCATGCGCAGCTACGTGTATGTCCAATCTCTGCTCGGGCCCCGACGAATGACTGCTAATACAATCTGTGCCCCATCCCTGCTCTCTTTCAAAACCCGTCTCTCTAAAGAACATTTTCTGCCCCACCCCACGTAACGATCAGCCAGTCTCAGTCAGTCAGACAAGCTACATGTACGTACAGTACAGCTACATGCACGAGGGCCACCGATCGATCATGCGCACGCGTTTGTGGACAGTTCAATTCGTACAATGTCACTTCCAGAAGCATGTACAAGGCACACTTCGGCTGTCGTGTGTACGCACTCTATGTTTTCGCGTTGCCGATGATTTGCTGATCGGTGCTTTGGCTTCGCTAGACGCTAATGCGCCCTTTTATGACAACGCGATGTTTTTTGTTGCGTGCGTGTAATTTTTGTGCGTGTTTGTGTGCCATGTTGGTCAGGGGCGTATCTAGAGAGGGGCGCGAGGCCCCGACCCCTAGAGGGTCGGGACAGCCAATGTTTTTCAACAGGTTACCCCTGTGAACAAAGTCGTGGATTGCGAAGGACTGGAGGCAGGCGAAGAGGGCAGAGGGGCGAAGCGGTTTGCGTTGCGTCGTATTCAAGTGGAGGCGGCACCGAGTCTCCTTGGATAATTGACGACCGCTCTTATACCAAAAATCTAAAAAAAACGGCGGCGGCATGGCAGCACGTCTCTAAAGACGCGGCGGCGGGAAAATCTGCGCCGCCATTACATACGTCAAGGTGGACGGGGACGACGGCATTGTCCTACATTTTCTGTAAGCGTCGGCAGCAGCGGCAACGGTGTCGACGGCGACGCTGACGACAGCTCCTGTAGCGGCTTCCCCCCCCCCCCGTGGCGGCGGCCAGAAGCGCTGGCGGCGGTCTGCGTCTGCCGCACAATGTCTGTCTGGTCTGGTGATGTCTGGTGATAGTGCGTTCCCGTCGTCTGCTGCGTGTGCTTTTTTTGTTTCCTGCGGAAGTCGCATAAAAAATGAAACAGGTCGAAAACAAGAGCCACACTACGCTCTAAATACGCTGAAAGGCGCGCATTCAACCGAAGATCATTGAAAGACCGGGGGCAACGCGTTGTCAATTTGGCATGGGTCAAAAAGACCGAGACCGATACCGATGGGAAGACCGTTAATTATGAATCAGCCTTAAGCACCGCAAAAATCGCGAAATTTTTGCCTGCGGCGCAATTGAACACAACTGTCAATCGGTGTAGCTGTCATAGATAGTTGACATGCAAAAATGCCGCCTGCGGCGCCTAACGTGCGAAACTTTCAGATGGGAACTAACATTTTTGGCTGAAGATCCCCCCCCCCCTACGAAAAACTCCTAGATCCGCCCCTGGTGTTGGGTGAAGCACATACCTACATACATCGCTAGCAACCAGCCTTTCAGTACGTTTACCCCTCAATACGACAAAACAAAAACAAAAGCGAAAAATTCACACACACACACACACACACACACACGCACACACGCACACACACACACACGCACGCACACACGCACACACACACATTGGTACATACCATCATACATACCAAACCTAGCAGGCCTTTCGTACCAAGAGCGACTCACTCAGCTGAAGTGCCTCTCTGGAGCTGCGGCGTCTTCACGCTGATAATTTTATTCTACAAATAATACATGGAAAAGTTGCTTCTCAATTTTGATCAATGATGACTGGAATCGCAGTGGAAGAAAAAGAGGCTACGGGTTTGAGCTCGTGAAGTCCATACACAATACCCAGTACAAAGCCCACTTCTTCTCTCACCGCGTTATCGCCCCTTGGAACGCCCCTGTCGGCACAAACGGTCAACGCCCGATCACTCGCAACATTTAAAAGCAAACTTGTACTTGAAAATCTATCCCACTTCCTACAGTGGTTAGGTTACAAAATCGCCACTAGGAGTCACCTAATCACGTCTCGCACACACAAAATACTCTTTCGCATCGGAGCTCAGCTGAGGAGTGTACATGCTGCGTATGTTGTGCTTCTCGAGTTGCCGAATCGAATCGCCTGTGTCACTGCTCTTTTGTAAGATACAGGTTCAAGTTGACAAACTGTAAAATACAAAAATACAAATAAGCATACACACACGGCGCGCTCAAGCCGAGTTGACTTCAAAGGCGATGCACCGAGAATTCAGATTGCGCGATCAAATCGGTGAGATCACGAGATCACGAGTCGGCGGAAGGAGGGGAGGGGGCGTGTCGTCAGAAGGCGCCGAGTGCCGCGGCGGCTTCTGGCGGCTCGGCGCGGGCAGCGGCAGCAGGCACTGGGGGCGGAGGCGGTGGAACTGCAGCGCCTGCCTGGGGCGCAGGAGGCGGAGGCGGCGGTGGCGGAATGGCGGCGAGCGCGATGAAGCCGGCGCCTGCCGGGTGGACGCGACGACACTGTCGCCTGAACGAGTGCGTCTCACGGATTGAACAACAACGCCTGCAGTGTATGACCGACATACGCGTAGTAGAAGCAGCAGCAGCCGACTACGACGACAACGACGAGCAGCGCCAGCCCGCAAGAGGCCCAGACCTCCTCAGACGTGAGCGGCCGCGGCTGGTTGGGGGCCGCGAAGAAAGGCTGGTTGAGCGCTGAACGAGACGTCCAGCGACGTCCAGCGAGACAAACTGAGACAGACGGCAAACTGACCGGCCGGCGTTGGCGGCGTACCGCAGGCGTCGTCCTGGACGGCGCACGTTGGATCGCCGCAGACGGAGGCGACGAAGACGACGACGAGCGAGGCGACGAGACGAACGGCAAACATTGTTTCTGCAGAGAAAAGAAGACCAGAGAACGTTTCGACTCCGACTGTCCCAGCTCGCCGCTATTTATATCGGTCGAGAGGCCATTATCGCGATCCCTTATCATAACCGTCTGGTTCGTGCACAGCGTGCCCCCGCGGACTCGTCCCCTTTTCTTGCTTGCTTGCCCCCCCCCCCATGCTGACGAGAGCATGCGCTTGCATGTTGTCCATCCCGCGTTTCCGCCCCCCCCGCCATGAACCCACCCGGCCTCCGGCCCCCAGGGGAGTTGAGAGACGCTCTCTCGGACGACGGCAGGGGGGGGGGGGGGGTGGTCGGCTGACGGACGCGCGCCGGCCCCCAGCGGACTGGAGAGACGCACTCTCGGACGGCGGGGGGGGGGGGAGTCGGCAGACGGACGAGCGCGCTTGAAAGTTCAAATTTTGAATTCCGTCCCGTCGATTTGGCAGGTTTTTAACAGCAAAAAAAAAGACTTTATTGTGCGGGGCTACAGGTGGTCGCCCGCAGCAGCGCAGTTCGACAGCATACAGCACTGCAAATTATGGTTGATTCGCTAATCCAGAGTCCAGACTGCAGTTCAAACGCGAAAGTAAACTGTGCTTCCAAGTACAACACCAGTTTCATAAGAGTCGTGGTTGTCGATTGTGTTTGATAGATATCGTTGTCGATTGCACAGTCGTTTCACGCGTGAGCAAGCAGACAGTTGGGGTAGACATGCATGGCGTTAGACCACCGATATCAGGCACCGACCACGGCACTCAAGCGCTCTATTCATTTGCTTGACTAACCTTTTGTACAGCGTGTGATCTGCCACGCAACAGTGATGCACGCCCGCACACATACGAACACAACGCACGAACACAAAACTTTCTAAAATATAGAGATTCTTGGTGGCGGAAGATTTTTTTGTTCCCCCAAACAGTACCTCAAAGTAGCGTCCTCACGTCTCACCTCAATTTTCTTACGTCCCGTCTGCTACTTTGTCTTTTTCGGCGGATCTCAGGGAAAAGTGTTTCGCGTGTACCTTGTATTGAGTATTTTGTGAATTGATTGCGATCCTGCCGTTCAGTTGTTCGTTTCTGTATTACCATGTCAGCAACGTGCTGGATTCTGCCCGAGAAATCACGAAACAGCCGTTTCTTTCCAAAGAACGCATTCCTATCCGTGCACCACTCGTTGGGCAGGTTGGAGCTGCTGGACAGGTTGGAATGGCAGTCCCTGTGGCGTCGCGCGCTAATACTTCGCTTGTCGCTATTTTACAAACTGTACTGGCGGATGCATTACCTTCCCGATGGCTACCTCCACTCTGAGAATCGTCGTAGTCGCCGCTTGTCAAATGTACATGCTGTCGAACTAATGGCGCGTACTGTCGCGGTTCGTAACCAATTCCTGTATAGCGCTACATCAGCTTGGAATCTCCTTCCGGATGAGATTGTGACTTCTAGGTTTAAAACCTTCGTGATCTACCTCAAAAGTGATGAATTTTCTGCATTTCTAGAGCGTAGAAACTTGTTTAGGGATGCGAGTGTGGTGATTGGAGGCCTGTAGTTTGTATTTTGTTTTATTGCTATCGCCGTGCCCATGTCGTCCTTAGACTTTCCCCAATGCTTCGCGTTGTCTACGTCCCTTGGGATGTGTTGGGATTGGCCAAATAAAACCGAACCGAACCGAACCGTTTTGAAGAGACGCCATTTTCGCCCGCCAGGCGTCGCCTCGCGTGGAAGGCTGTTCATTGGTTAGAGTGGACGACGTTTCGCCGCCACTGGGTAGTAAGGCGCTCCACTGACGCGTTTTGCGTTTCCTCTCACTAGAGGATTTAGGGGGCGGGGGGGGGGGGGGGGGGGGTTCCCCTCCTGTCAGCTCAGATTTGGAGGGGGGGAGGGGGGGAGGGGGAGAGCTCAGGAAGAGAAGAAGGAAAGAAGGACGACCACCGGGACAAAGTGGGCATTTTTGCGTTTTGCTTGGATTAAGGCCCTCAAAAGCGAAAAAATTTTGACTGCGGGCGCCGTGGTTCTATTGCAGCTCACTATTGTGGGTTGAAAATAGTGCAAACAAAGTAAATGCGGATGCCAAGGTCAAAACTTGACTTTTTCGGATAATGCGATGAAGAAAGTGACCTTCTCCACCCTCTGTCAGAAAATCCAGTGTTTCCTCAGCTGCTCTCGTCCGTCCGTAGCGAAACAAGCAGTACGATAGAGTACACTTACGGCCGACCCTATCAAAGTATTGCCCTTAATTTCCAACAAAAACAACAAAGCATGCAATGTCTTCTCATGTGACGCTGAGAAATGTGCAGAGAGGAAGAACAATGGAGAAAATGTGCGGTAGACGTAACGACACTTGGAATATACCTAGGTATACCGTAAATCCTCCAAGAGTGCCTCCAGGGCACTATTTTTTCACCCACGCCTTACCCGGGGGCACTATTGGAGGGGGGGGGGGGCTATTGGAGGGGGCTTCTATTATTTCAACCTAAAGATTTTGAATGGCAATGCTAGTTTCGCTGTCAAAATTGCCAAAAAAATCGCTGTCAAAAAATTTTGATCACTTTTGCCACATTTAATGGTTGTTTGACTGTTAATAGTTGCTGAAACATACTATTATTGGTTAGTAGTAGTGTGTATTAGAGTTGGGCACGTTTTTTTACAACATTTTTTAACATTTCGAAGCTTTCGAAGCTTTGGGCACTTTGCAGATGACTTACCATGATGTATGGCACATGTACACACGTATTCAAAAAAGAACAAAAGAAACAGTTTTTTTCTAAATAAAACCGTTTTTTAACAAAAAAACGCGGGGCCATAGTGAAAACGTCTTTTTCCCAACTCTGGTGTGTATACACGATATAACTGTACCTACCACTATATTTTTGCCCATAAAAGGCACATGGCACATGGCCCTTACCCCCGGGGGCACTATTGGAGGGGGGGCTCTATTATTTCAACCTCGCCGTACCCGGGGGCACTATTGAAGGGGGCACTATAGGAGGGGGTTGTATTGGAGGATTTATGGTATGCATGGTTTTGCGGCATTGGTTTTTGCTCAGATTGTTTGAGGGTCGTAGCTCGTAGGTGCATGCATGTATTTCAGTGCCATTTCACGCCATCCCGATTAACGCTTTTACACAACATCAATTCGAAAACTGTGCGTCTTACTGACACTGCTGTTCTCAATGGTAATGTGTACAATGGTCAAAGGTAATGCAAGCAAAGGTAATGTATAGACTGTATTATTTGCGTTACATAAAGACAGAAATCAAGCAGTAGATTGAAACTATAGAGGCCCCCCCCTTAGACAATCTCCAATTGTAGGGTTAGTGCGAAAAAGCACAGTGCCGCAGGTCACTATCGGAGGTTGTACGGTAGGTACCTTTCTCGTGTATAAATGACAGCTTTCTAGACGTCTGTGCCAGCTCACAACTGAGCAACCCCTTCGCAGGTAGCACATCAATGCGCAGCGGTGTAAATCCGGTGCGCTTTTCGGAGTTGTGACTTTCAGGAGGCGACGATTCAGAAACTAAAGGGCGCGTATGCACAGTCGCTTTCTATTAAAAAAAACTGGTGCTGTCTATTTGGAAAACTATAGAACCCAAAACGCACATTTCTATACAGCTTGCGTGTTAACTACAATAATAAATTATAAAATTACGCTTGCTGATATGCAGAAGGTCCAGTTGTCGCCTCCTCCTCATTGTTCTCACACAAAAGATCAAGCTGTGTTAGCGACACAATACAAACGCAACTGTAAACAAATACAAACCAAACATCGCGCCCAACAAAGTACAAATTGGCCTAAGCCCTAGAAGGCACTACACAACCGTATCGAATCGAGCTGGGTAATCAGCTGTGGAGGAGTTGAAGGCGGCACTGTTACAGTTGAGGTACCCAGCCGCTCAGCGAGTAGTTCATTGCCGCCAGCTGGTCTACCACCACCCTGCTGAAGTCGATGCTGGGCAAGACTCATTGGCGCCGCCATCGCCAGCAGTGGCCGCCTCGAGAAGAATGAGACCTGCAGAGGATGAGACGCCACAATTTTTACACACACACACACACAATTCGGACACCTGTTGAGGTGGGGGGGGGGACTTGAAAAACAGCTCATTAGGGGGAATTTGCATAAGCTTTATTTAGCCCAGGCAAAATATGGCCTTGGGGGTCATAAACGGACAACCCATTGTCAATGTCATAGTTGCGCATTGACATTGCGCAAGGGGGGGGGGTGGGATCGCCAGGGTGGTTGAGCATTAGAGAGGTCTCATAATTATCACGCATTTTTATCAATCTAGAGAGGGGGTTCCCGAACAAATTTCGGGTAGGCGAGGGCTCTATTGGAGGGTATGCGGTAGTTGACTCTGACGCTTGAGTATTTCTGTAATTGCAATTAATAAAAGGACGTTACAGTCAATATTTTGCCTCCAATTTTCCTCGCGGCATGCTGCGCTCGCTGCTATGCGTCTTTTATTAAACACATCTGCGTCAACGCGTTACTTTGGTGTATTACGAGTCACGCAATTTGCAAAGCGGCAACACTCTTTGGGCGTGTTGTTGTGCGTGCGTGAGTAAGCGTGAACAAAGGAAACAGTGCGAAACTACAAAATCAAAGAAAGAAAATTCTGCCCCGGTTGGCTTTCCTCCGAGTACAGTAGCGCACTATCGGGAAGATTGCGGCAACGTCCAAGAGGAAAGGTACACATTTTTGTTTCAGCATTTTTCAATGGAATTTATTAATTATGCCAGCAACATGCGAAATGTGCTGAACATAATGGTGTTATTGTATGTAGCGTTTTTGCACCGTTTTGTCTACATGTGTTATATGCTGCAGGGTGCGTAAACAAGAGTGCGTTCTTGTGTAACTATTATTTTTGTTGCTAAAAGACGGGATTATTTACCTAAAAAATCGGAGTCTTCACACTGTACCGGGTTTTTTCACATTCCACATTCAACCACTCGTAATCAATGTGTGTGTGCCATGTGTGGTCATGGTTTGAACAGCTGTGAAGAAGTCAGCGAAATTTCTTACTTTTGGGAGCATTTTTCCCATGCACACATACGTTAGATCAATCGCGTTGCATGGAGGGGGGGGGGGCTACATGCAGAAAATTTGCCTAGGAAAAGCCCAGGATAAGAAATGTGGGAGGGGTTGGTAAAATAGAAGAACGGAATACAGTGCGGTGGGCCACCCAAGCATACGTGTAACTGGGTGTGTAGGACCAACCCCCCCCCCCATACCTGTAACTGGGGGGGGGGGCTTTGGGGGCCCCCACTAGGTTTTCAACACCCACCCAACTCCCCCAACCCCCCCCCCATTAAACGAGACTGGCGGTGTTTTAGCGACACCCACCAGGTACCATGTTGCATACCCACTATTTTTCAACACGTACCCTGTTGAAAACTTGAAATGGTATCTCGGGATCCAATTGGGAGGGGGGACAGAGCCCCCGCAGCCCCCCCCCCCCTCTTGCGTGCGCTAGTGCATCACACTACACCAGTCACCAAGTCAGTGCAATTGTTGAATTGTTCACTTCAGTTGCGTCAACTTGTAGTATTACATCTTTCCTCTGGTGTTTACCTCTCCTTTGGCCCACTGCCAAGACCACGCAACTGTTGTCTGTACGTGCGTGTTCGCGTGTGGGTGTGTGGGGTGGGCGTCACGCGCCACTGGCTCAATAAAGTCATTTTGCGCACAAGTTGCTTTGTTACACACTGCACCTACCTGAAAGTGCGTGCGTGCGTGTACGACAAAAGTGCAGAACCAACACCGCGTAATGCGCTGCCGTCACCTGCGAATCCGCGTCAAACTTTTTGTGAGAATTTAATGCGAATTAAACCAAATAAAGCGAATTAGTAGTAGTTATTTTGTGAGACTTCAGAATTCGAATTTCAGAATTCGCGCGGCGGCACCACTATGGACGGATTTAGAAGGCTCTTCTCCAAGCCGAAGGTATACGACGCAGAGCTTTGTTAGCTAAAATAATCGTTTCGTTTCCCTATAACTTTAATTGTGTAGCGGTCGGAGCGTATTTTTGCAAATGGTAATGATCCCTTTCGAAGCATGGAACAATATACCCTATGTGCTCCGTGAAACATTCATCGGCTAAGACAAACAAACAGATGGCCTAGTTGGTAGAGAGTTGGACTCATGATCGCGAGGTCCCGGGTTCAATTCTCGAGGGGCCCACTATTGAGACTTGTTTTTTTTCTCGGGTCATCCTTGCCATAGAACAGTGGCGTACGCAGGATTTTTCAATGGAGAGGGCGATTTTTCAACTTTTGCGACCGAGGGTACCCTGTTTTGCAACAGAGTAAAAATCTTTTGGACACTGCGCAATTGTGGTACACGCGTCGAACCGTGCATCAAAAATGCCCTATTCAAAGTCGGTGCTGTTCCAAAAGTTTTGTCCTCTACACGTCTCTTTGCCTCTTGTCCCCGACCTTTGAGGGCGAATTCTAGCATGGGTTACCCTGTTGTAAAAATCTCAGGGAATTCTCAATGGGGAGGGCGTCACCCCCCCCCCCCCCCCTGCGTACGCTACTACCGTAGAATACATGTGGCGTTCTTCTGGGTGTTTTTGCGCCCCCCCCCCCCTGGCCGATGCCTCAGACCGAATGACGTCATTTGTGTACTGGGACATGGTCGGAGCCATCTGGAGGACAGCAGGTTGCTCTGCTCTGGGAACTGTATGTCCGGGGGGGGGGTCCCTTGAGCTGCCGGGTAGCGCAACCAACCCGGCGGCAGTGCTCATTCCGGCCCGTTAGGGGAGCCAAGGCCCCCCCCCCAGGATCGGGCTGACTGGCTCTCATCTCTCACTGGCAGCCGTCAATTGTGTGACCAGAGAGAGAGAGAGAGGCCCCCGCGATCATAGAAGCGGCCCACACACAAACACACCACCTCTTGCTGCCGCTTCGCGTCTCAAAATCATTCTTTCAACTCACTTTTCTTTTCTTTTTTTAATTTTCCTTCATTTTTTTTTTGCAGATTGACGACTGGTCTCCACTGGCGAAGTTCTACTACGCCGACGAGAAGCTGACGACGGTTTCGAGCGAGTTGGAGAGCTTCGATGGCCGCAAGGACCAGGAGAGATGCGCCCATCTCGTCAACAAGCTGCGTCACTGTCAGGAAAAAGTGCTCCAGATCATCGGTGGGTGGTTGGTTGCTTGGTTGGATTTAGGGCAACGCTAGGAGGCAGTCAATAATGGCCCATATAGCATACTCATACTCATCTCCATGACGCCTTCCCTGGTCTAGAGCCGCATACTTAATTAGCCAAAGACATTCGGACGAACGCCATCCGTAATCTGGGGCAGCGGCGGCATTGTGGGAGTGGAGTGGTGGACCTACTGGTGCAACATGTACGCATCGAACTAGGGACGGATCTGGGGGGGGACCCTCGAAATGATTGTCGGGTTACCCCCCCCCCCCCTCCCTCCCTCCCTCCCGACCATGTAGGAATGTCAGCATGAGGCTAAGAAGCGTCCATACAAGCATCAAAGAGAATGAGTGAAAAAATCGATTCGATGTGTATGTTGTTGCTCGAAAATGTTTCACCCGCGAAATATCTATCTGAGCACCCGTGTCTGGGATCGGTCGTTCCGCTTCTCATGTTTGTTTGTTTTTTCATTTGATTTCGCTGAAGGTAGTTTTATGCTTAACCTACCTATCGGGGTAGCGGTAGTTGTAGGAGCTAGCCCCTTCTTGATTGGAGAATGATTGGCCTAGTGGTAGAGAATCGGCCTCTCGCGCGCACAGTGCTGGGTTCGATTCCTGATGGAACCACTAAAAACGAGTCTTTCCCTATCCATGGAGTTTCTCGTGCCGTCGCTGCCCTAGACTACAGATGGCGTTTTTTTCCGAATGTCTTTGGCTAATTCTGCTGCTCTAGACGGGGGGGGGGGAAGGGGTACTCAGGGAGATGGCTATGCTATGTGTATGGGCCATTGACGGCCTGCGAGCGTTGTTGCTTCTAATCCAACGAGAACAAGGACAACGTAGCACGAGCTAGCCCCTTTTGGGAATTGCAGGAGAGATGCTGACGTTGGTGTTCCCCAGCGAGGCGGACAGGGCCCCGAGGGACTATCGCGTCAAATTTCCCGATGACGTAATAACCGACAACCTACCCGGACAGCTCTGGTTTGGAGCCGAGGTACTAGAGCTGTGCGTGCGTGCGTTCCGGTAAGTGTGTGTGTGTGCGTATCGGTGTGTGCGTGACGTGTTGATTGGTGGTTTGATGTGTGCAGCGGAGGTATTGAATTCGATGCCCCGAGGCAGAACCTCAACCCAACTTTCCTCGCACAACTGACCACCGCCGTTTCCCCTGAGGCGCTCTTGTTGTGAGCTTTTTTGGCTTGTAAGTGCGTAATGGGGTCCACTTTTCTTATATTTTAAGTGAGATTTTGTGCGCGTCTGCATTTCGAGTGCCTCCTCTCCAAGAGAGCCTAGGCCCATGAACCCCTAACCTCGCGTAAGTGAGAATTCTGGCCGCGTTACAGTTGGCGAAAACGAACAAAAAAAACGTTTCGCGTCGACATTAAGTGAGAGTGCCCGTTTTTTACCCACAGTTCGGTCCCCTTGTTCTTGTTGTCACAGTACTTGACGAATGGGTGTGGCTGCGTGCGTGCGTGCGTGTGTGCCTGCCGCTTTTGTTAGGACGTCCCATGCTTACGTCATTCACTGATGCCGCACTATTTGGTGACGACAATATTCATTGAGATTTTGGCAAAAAATGTATATTTTTGTGAATTCAGTGTCTCGCGGCCGGTTCGAATATCATCGACCACGAATTCGAATCGGAGGCCATACGGCCGCTGGCGCGCTCCCTCACGCGGCACATCGACAAACTCAGAGAGCAGTTGAAGTGAGAAATCTGTTTTAAAACTTTTTAATTCATTACGTAATTTTATGATGATTTTCACGAGGGCGGGGAGTTTGTGAATTGAGTGTGACAATCGGTAAGAAATGGGCTTGTTGGGGGAGGAATTTGCGTTTGTTCAGTCGAAGCAGAGAATTTATTTTTTTTAATGTACGGTGCCATTTCAAACAGTTGTTCGTAATTTTAGCGAGCAAGCTGTGCGCAGTACTCAACAATATCCAGACAAGGTTTGTTATTTATATAAATTTGCCAGTATTAAGTATAAGTGTGTTTCATTCACATGAACAACTTTTAGTTGAAGAAGAGCCTTCTGCAGTTCGACTATCTCTTTGCCGAATTCGAACTGAAGTGAGGAGCTTTTTCAATAATTATTGTTTTTATTGATTTAATTTTACTAGAGGCGCGTGCGGCCTTTGGCCGCCATGTGTACGTTAAGCGATGCAACAAATTGTGCAATGCTACAGCTGTGTTGATTCAGAGGGGTGTGCACCCCATTTTAACAGTTCTCAGCACTGAATTTACTGATGCTCTGTTGATCGTAATGGGCGTTCACCCCGTTGACAGTTGATAGCGCCAAATGCACTGCTGCTCTGTTGATCGCGATGGGCGTTCACCTCGTTGACAGTTGGTGGCACCAAATTTACTGCTGCTCTGTTGATCGCAATGGGCGTTCACCTCGTTGACAGTTGATGGCACCAAGTTCACTGCTGCTCTGTTGATCGCGATGGGCGTTCACCTCGTTGACAGTTGGTGGCACCAAATTCACTGCTACTCTGTTGATCGCGACGGGCGTTCACCTCGTTGACAGTTGGTGGCACCAAATTCACTGTTGCTCTGTTGATCGCGATGGGCGTTCACGTCATTGACAGTTGATGGCACCAAATTCACTGCTGCTCTGTTGATCGCGATGGGCATACGTGCCCATGGGGGGGGGGTATAGGTGGGGTATACCCCTCCCCTGTAAGACCCTATCTCGAAAGACTTTCGGGATTACCCTCCCCCTGGGCTACCTAATCCCGAAACCAAATCGGGTTTTTCGGGATACCCCTCCCCATCTCTATAGACAATTAGTGCAATGCAGCCGCGCAACTGTTGTACATAACTTTACTTTGGCATTATTGACTTGCGTTTATCGATTTTTGTTCGTATAGCGTTTATTGATTTTTGTTGTTCTAATGGACACCCAAAGACGCGTAGTATCATACTGCTAGTATGTACCTGTATGTACGTATACGCTTACGTAGCATCCTCCTGTGTAGCCTCTCTCTAGGTACGGGTGTGCAGAGTAGGGATGAGCATGGGCTGGGCCGGCCCGCCCCGCCCCGACCCGGCCCAGCCCGGCCCATGGGCCGGGCTGTGCCGGAATCCCAGGCCCATCCTGTGGGCCGGGCCGGGCCGGGCCTGCGTTTTGGGGGTGTGGGCCGGGCCGGGCCGGGCCGGACGTTCTTGGCTGAAACATAGGAATCTACATTGTTTGTTATGCATATTGCAAGTAACGGCGACTATTCAGCAGAAAAGAGGCGTTAAGGACGCGAGCGCGCCTAAAAGTTCGTCGTGACGGCGTCGTCTCACTGTGAATCGAGCTCGTTGGTCGCGACGTTGCCGTCGTCGTCGCCATTGCCGTCCCCGTTGTCGTCACGGCCCTTAGATCGTGAGGCACAGACGAGCAGACAACAGACGTGAAGCGACGACGACGACGTAGCACTAAAAGGCATGGGCACCTGGGCCCGTATGCTGACAAAAAAATTAGAGCGCTCTAAATCTAATTATAGTGGGTTAGGACGATACGCCACTCGCCCGAAAATTTCAATTTTCTGCATGCTCACTTTTTGTCGTCGACTCGAGGAAAGCGCTGAAAAATGGAGAAATCGTCGTCGAAAGACAGGAGCAGCAATGGCGGGAGCGGCAGGTGCAGCAGCAGAAGGCCTCAGCGGGGTTATCCTCGACAGCGTACTGGCGATCAAGAGCTGTTCCTCTTTGGGTCCCGCATGGGAAGCTGTCGTCAGTCGGTTCAACGTCGACATCGCGTCGCGTCTGATCGGCGCTATTCTTTGGACGAGTGCAAGCGGAACTGGAGGTAAAGGCAGCACCGAGCCAGAAGAATGCTGTTGAGTGGGAGGTGTGTCATCAATTTTGAGCTTAAGCGTCTCGTTTTATTGCCGAACTTTGGACGTTTTGTAAGCTATTGCGACGTTGGGAAAGCGAGAAGACAGCTGGTGGCGCGCCGCCGACCCGCATGGACGGCGCCGAGTTGCGTATAGCCGAGAAACTCGGAAACTCCGTCAACTTCGGCGGCCTCGACGGCTGCGTCGGCATCGTCACCGCCGGCAGTCGGCGCGTCGACAGCGACGCACAGGCCGCTCTCTCTACTGCGTCGGCCGCCGCACCGACCACTTCATCGACGACTCGGTACTGCTAGCTGTCCTGTTTGATTTGTTTGTGAAAAGGTTGGGGGGGGGGGGGGGATGAAGTGAGGGCCCACAAAAATTGGGCCAGAGGGAGGGTAAAATCGACCATTTTTCGAAGAGGGGTGTGGCCCAGTGGATTGACGTACAAATCGCGAGTTTTGGGATGGATTTTTGTTCGTAACATATTTGGTGCAGCGCCACAAGCAAAACTTGTTTCGCTTTTACGCTAAAAAATTTAGCTCTGGCAAATAGGGGGGGGGGGTTAGGTGGGAAATAATTTTGGGCTAGTCAGGGTCTGCCAGGTGAGGGGTATCCCCCCCCTCCCAGCGGCGCAGGTGGGATTTCTGCACTGACAGCTCCAAGATTTTCTGACGGGGTGGCGGGGGGGGGGCCCGAATTTTAATAGAATAGACCGCATGAATTTTAATAGATAGGAAGCAGTCGTTTTTCACGTTTTTGCCGGGGTTTTGCTCACAATAACACGCCGCAGACGAGAATGTTTCGTTCTCTTCTCTTCTTTTGTCTATGCGTTTGTTGTCCAAAATTAGGCGAAACTAGCTCTTGCTCCCCCCTCCCTACATGGTGCGTGCATCTGCGGGTTCATATCCAGCCGCTGCGAACCCTCTTCCAGGGCTTCTACTACTGCCCCCCCCTATTCCACCCTGGCCTGCCTTCCACCATTTATATCTGCCCCCCCCCCCTTCCTCGTTGGCCACGGGGGGGGGGGGTCCCCCTGGATCCGGCAGTGTATGTCCGGAATAGGTGCTGGGGGGGGGGGGGGGGTTGTGAAGCCTTTCGGCGGTGACCGCTAATCCAGCAACATTTAAACCACTGAACCCCTCCCTGATCGAGTGTATCAATACTCTTTGTTGTAGAGCGACGCGAGTCGTTGTGGTGTGGGACGCAGCTGGGGGCGGGCGACGCGACATGCGCTACGGTGTCAGCCGTTCCGCAGCCCAAGGCCTGCGTTCTACGTCTACGTCTACCGCTTTGGAGTGACGGCAACGAGAACGCGTTTCCACTGTTCCAATTTTCGCCTTTGAATGACTGCAAGAGACGAGTTTCTATGTGCGACTATCTATCACCTTTCGAACGTGATTTGGGCTTGCTACTGTTTGTGGTTGTGAAGGCTTGTCGAGATGTTTGTGAAATGACACCTCACCACAACTACCATGCTCATGCGTCTAAACATGCACTTACATTCGACCAAGGGGAGGGGAAGTCCACTGTCCCATACGCACATGTTTCTTCAACATGTCACTCAAAAATGCTCAACAATTACTCTACATCCGTGACCCATGAGATAGGTAGATTGTATCGTGGTCAAAAAGAACCGCTGGCACAGTTCCTCATCAGTCAGTTTTTGTTTAATTCTCTAAATTCTTTCGCTTTGCATCCATAGAATGATGACAAACAACAAATTTCAAAGATGTGTTTCAAGTGTGCAAACAATTCTAGCGCAATCGGCAAATTTGAGTGGGTAGGAGCACTCTAATTTTATGCGTGTGTGCCACTCTAATTCAAGTGCGTCGCTCTACTCTAATTCGAGTGGCTCAGTCTAATTTTAATTCAAGTACCGTATACCACTCTAATTCTTACGTGCTGAAGGATACAAGTGGCGTATCGTTTGCCAACCCCGATTGAATTAGAGCGCTCTAATTTAATTCGAGTACCAATTGTTGTCAGCATACGGGCCCTGGTGCTAGCCAAGCCTCACGTCCATCGTGAGCAAGGTGCTCGTGACGACTGTCAGCTAGGCGCCCTCCAGGCGCCGCCTCTGCGTCGCTGGCTTGGCGGCGATAATATATCGGACCTGGGCAGCGTCTTTTTTTTCTCAACAAACCCTTTGTGAGCGGTCAACTGCAATTGACAAACACGGTCAATCTTGAGGCCAAAAAATGGTTGTAAGGTGTAAAGCCAGAAGCGCCATTCTCTGTGTATGTGTAGTGAAAAAACGCGAACTGGCATACGTACATGTACAACTTATTTTAGTGCACCACTGTACTTATTTCTTGGGATGGGCCGGGCCGGGCCGGGCCTGGAATTTGAGCAGTTGGATGGGCCGGGCCGGGCCTGGGCCTGGTTTTTGCCGCGTGGGCTGGGCCGGGATGGGCCGGACTATCTGGTGGGCCGGGCTGGGCCGACATCTTCAGGCCCATGCTCATCCCTAGTGCAGAGCACTAGGGTGGGCAGGGGTAGGCGAAGGGCAAGTGCGAGCAGGCAGGCCAGGGAGGTTTAAAAGATGTCTATTTGTTAACTTTAGATTAACGCACCCTTACTTTAGATTACCCATACGCGCAAAATTTTGCCTGCGGCGCTATGGTGGGTGAGCGTACAGGTCACTCTTCTTGGACTAGGGAATCGTTTTGGGCCAGGATATAGGATTCCCTTAGGTTGACGCTCCAATATGCAAAAAAAGTGCCTGCGGCGCTGTGGTGAGCATGCAACTCACCCTCTTGAGTCAGGTAGTATTTTATTCTTAGCAAACCACAACCGCCCATTACCATCAATTTTAAGCAGGGGGGGGGGGGTGCCACTCCGCGCTTTTATAATGGGCGCGCGTGTTCAGTTTTTGCGCACTCGCCGCCACTCGCCAACGCGCTGGCGGATTTGCATCAAAATTGGTGGCTAAGTAGGAAATTTCATGGGCTACAAGATGGCGTTAACAGTTTTTAGCCGCTTTTGGAATTTTCGCGAGAACAGTCGCATTCTTCTGTCGCGGTGTAAAAAGCGCGCTTTACTGTAAATAGTCGGCCAGCGTAAAAGTTTTTATTAAAGGCCAAATTTAAAAATCTAAAAGACTAGGATTACGGGTATTGCCCTGAAGTTAATTTCATCCCATTATAGCTCCGCTCCATCTCTCACCCCCATGGCGGGCCAGGCCCAAAACTGAAAATCCACTTGTCGCGCCATTTGGTACCAAAACTTTAGACGTCCATTTCTAAACAAAAAATTGTTCGAATTAAGTGAAATATGGGTTAGGTATAACCGCCTCGACGTCCTCTTTCGAATGCCGCATAGCGCGCCGCGCTCCGAGATACGGTTCGGCCGCACGGCGCCTGTAAGCGGTCTTGGGTGCCAAAATCGACTAAAAATTCAAATATTCGGAGTTCAGGTTCTCAGTGCTGGGGAGGAGATTCGAAAATCCGCTCGACATAAAGTTTTCTACCTACCTCGACTACGAACCACAGAAATCTCATCGCTGGGCGATAAGCATGCAGACCTGGCTAGTCCAAAAGGTGTGTTTTTGTCCATTTTCCATTGTAATTGCAATATTTTACGTCTATTTTCTCACGCGTTTGTTAATTATATCCAAAACGTTTGTGCAATTTAGATTCGCCTCATCATGCTGAACAACCGGACGTGCGATTCGACCAGGTTTGGAAACTTTTTATTTTTCATAGTTTTTCCAACTTCCAGAATTGGGGTGCTCAAAACTCAAGAAAATAAAAAGTTTCCAAACCTGGTCGAATCGCACGTCCGGTTGTTCAGCATGATGAGGCGAATCTAAATTGCACAAACGTTTTGGATATAATTAACAAACGCGTGAGAAAATAGGCGTAAAATATTGCAATTACAATGGAAAATGGACAAAAACACACCTTTTGGACTAGCCAGGTCTGCATGCTTATCGCCCAGCGATGAGATTTCTGTGGTTCGTAGTCGAGGTAGGTAGAAAACTTTTTGTCGAGCGGATTTTCGAATCTCCTCCCCAGCGCTGAGAACCTGAACTCCGAATATTTGAATTTTTAGTCGATTTTGGCACCCGAGACCGCTTACAGGCGCCGTGCGGCCGAACCGTATCTCGGAGCGCGGCGCGCTATGCGGCATTCGAAAGAGGACGTCGAGGCGGTTATACCTAACCCATATTTCACTTAATTCGAACAATTTTTTGTTTAGAAATGGACGTCTAAAGTTTTGGTACCAAATGGCGCGACAAGTGGATTTTCAGTTTTGGGCCTGGCCCGCCATGGGGGTGAGAGATGGAGCAGAGCTATAATGGGATGAAATTAACTTCAGGGCAATACCCGTTAGATTTTTAAATTTGGCCTCTAATAAAAACTTTTATGCTGGCCGACTATTTACGGTAAAGCGCGCTTTTTACACCGCGACAGAAGAATGCGACTGTTCTCGCGAAAATTCCAAAAGCGGCTAAAAACTGTTAACGCCATCTTGTAGCCCATGAAATTTCCTACTTAGCCACCAATTTTGATGCAAATCCGCCGACGCGTTGGCGAGCGGCGGTGAGTGCGCAAAAACTGAACACGAAAAATGGCGGAGTGGCACCCCCCCCCCTGATTTTAAGTAAGAATGCTTGGGGAGACATAGAAATGGTTAAATTTTCGTCTGCGTCTGCGGTAGAAACTGCGTGAAAGCAACTGCGTCAGTAGACAGCCTGGCGCCTTGGTGCCAGCTCCCAAGCAACTGTGTCAGAAAGCAGCGCCTGCAAGGCCACCGGCCATTTGCTTCTGCCAGGTCCTGAGCAAGCACGCAGCATTACACACTTCACTGTAAAATGCAACGTGCGGCATTGACTGCTGTTTGGATACTGCTGACAAGCAATGGTGGAAGTCCCTGTGTGTACTTGATTAACAATGACTCGAAGAACCGCCACACGATGAGTAAGTACATCGAACTTATAATTAGTTCCAAGGGAGAAGAACGTTCAATGTTCAGAGGACGCAGTCTCATTGCTGTAAAAACTCACAAAGTCAATTGCAGCCACAGTGGAAACCTACATTCCACTAAAAGAGCAGCATGAAACCAACTTGTGGAAATTGAAGCAACAGCCCCACAAAGTGGTGAACCTGTTACTGCAGTAGCTGCTAAACCTGCTGCTTATGCTGAGCCTACTGCTGAGCCTTCTGTGGAGTCTGCTGCTGAACGAGCAACTTAGATGATTCCTCCCTTTTCCTCTACAGTTTCATCAGCCCATTCCTCAAACAAGTGGCTGTTCTCTCACCAAATTGTAACTACGATGGTGTGCCAGATGCACGCCAAGTTGCAAGCTCACCTGACAGCAGTCCACAGTAAAGTGAAAGTGACACTCTTGGCCTGCAGGCTGTATAATACAGCCAAGCCAGAGGACGTTCTGCTGTGCCAGGACGTAGACACAGGCGTCCATCACATTGATTCGACTAGGCTAGGCCATCAAACACACATGTGAAGAAAAGACTGTGCTGTGGCTCTCGTCGTTGCACTTGCAGTTCTGTCTGTGGTTGTCTACTGTGTCTTCTTTGCAGAACACAGGCTACCTTCATGCCATCTTCTTCTTCTTCTTCTTACCAGAATACCATTCATACAGTCTGCTGCTGCATTGCATTGATCGACCATGCATGACACTCACTCCACTCACCCACCCACCCACCCACCCTGTGGGAAGTATCCCGAATTGCCCAGTTTACCCACCCCCTGCCTTCGAAAAATTTGGCGATTTACCCCTCCTCTGGCCCAATTTCCATGGGCACCTATGGCGATGGGCGTTCACATGCGTGTGTGCGCGTGCTTGCGTGCGTGCATGCTGGTGCGATAAATTATACTTACATACACATACATATATACATACACTGTGGCCCAAGAAAAGTGATAGACGCCACTTTGCCAGTCTCGTTCTCGTGACCAGAGAATCTGATTGGGCTGAAATTTTAACATGACATACTTCGACATGTTCTGTGCCTACTAGGGATGAGCATGGGCTGGGCCGGCCCGGCCCGGCCCGGCCCAGCCCGGCCCATGGGCCGGGCTGGGCCGTAATCCCAGGCCCATCCTGTGGGCCGGGCCGGGCCGGGCCTGCGTTTTGGGGGTATGGGCCGGGCCGGGCCGGGCCGGACGTTCTTGGCTGAAACATAGGAATCTACATTGTATGTTATGCATATTGTAAGTAATGGCGACTATTCAGCAGAAAGGAGGCGTTAAGGACGCGAGCGCGCCTAAAAGTTCGTCGTGACGGCGTCGTCTCACTGTGAATCGAGCTCGTTGGTCGCGACGTTGCCGTCGTCGTCGCCGTTGCCGTTTTCGTTGTCGTCACGGCCCTTAGACCGTGAGGCACAGAGGAGCAAACAAAAGACGTGAAGCGACGACGACGACGTAGTACTAAAAGGCATGGGCATCTGGCGCTAGCCCAGCCTCACGTCCATCGCGAGCAAGGTGCTCGTGACGACTGCCAGCTCGGCGCCCTCCAGGCGCCGCCTCTATGTACATCACTGGCTTGGCGGCGATAATACATCAGACATGGGCAGCGTCTTTTTTTTCTCAACAAACCCTTTGTGAGCGGTGAACTGCAATTGACAAACACGGTCAATCTTGAGGCCAAAAAATGGTTGTAAGCTGTAAAGCAGAAGCGCCACTCTCTGTGTATGTGTAGTGAAAAAACGCGAACTGGCGTACGTACATGTACAACTTATTTTAGTGCACCACTGTACTTATTTCTTGGGATGGGCCGGGCCGGGCCGGGCTTGGAATTTGAGCAGTTGGATGGGCCGGGCCGGGCCTGGGCCTGGTTTTCGCCGCATGGGCTGGGCCGGGATGGGCCGGACTATCTGGTGGGCCGGGCTGGGCCTAGATGTTCAGGCCCATGCTCATCCCTAGTGCCTACACGCCGAATTTCATCAAATTTCGTTGGTCGTCGCTCAAACGGCAGCATTTCTGCTAAAGCCATGTCAAAAATTGAGTGTTTCACGTGACCTGCACGTCCTATAGGGCTCAAATTTTGTCACAACACACGCCAACTTGCTCTGCATTATTTAACAACATTTAATTACATTTTGTAACGTGGCGCAAAAATTGCCGCAAAACTTGAACACCCCATTGAAAAATGTCTGTTTTAGATTTTGAACACCAAAAAAACCCAAATAAAAAAAAACAACTGAAGAATCGTTTACTTTTAAGAATAGTCGATTTCAAGGACTACAGTCAGATCAGGTTCCATGCAGTGCGTTTTTCATAATTTTTTTTTTGTGTAATTACGATTCTGTCTTCATTCAAATCTTGGAGGTTTGAAAGAAAAATAGCGAAATCTCCACGTGGCGGCGCGCCGACATCTAAACAATGCATTTTCTCTAGTTTTGGAGACTGGGATATCTGGTTTTAGAGATGCCAATCTCGCCTGATTCGAAGAAAACGATTAAAACAATTCGCCAGCAAAAGGGATGGGGAGGGCGGCGCATTTGCCTTGAATTTGCGGCAACAATTTGTCCAGAATCTTCTGTGAATCGGCTGATCAAAAAAATTGATCAGACTGGTACAGTGGATAGGCAAGAAGGCAGCGGCAGGCCGCGAACTGCGAGAACGAAGAGAATGCCAAAACCGTCCGACTGCTAATTTCCAGTCAGGAGGACTACTCAGGCATCTTTTTTTTGCGGTTTCTTTCAAGACGTGTGGTACACAAACAAAATCAAAATGATTTACAGGAACACACCAATTCCCTCGTGAAATCGAAAGAATTTCTGACTCTGTCTCAAAACTCGGCAAAACCGAAGCCTTTTCGTGCCCCCTGGCACCAGAATCAACACTGAATACTACTGCAATGATATTTTGACGCACGACTTTTTGCCAATAATGCGACAACGGTCGAACGTCAATTTCTTGCTGCAACAAGATGGCGCCCCTCCTCATACGGCAGCAGCAACAACGAATTTTTTGATCGGAGAAGGCGCCAATTTTATTGACAGATATTCGTGGCCACCCAGTTCGCCCAATTTAAACCCAGTCGATTACTTCGTTTGGTCCCCGCTACAGGGCAACGTTTATCGGCGCCACCAGGTCATCGATGTCGACAGCCTCCGTCAGGCCATTTTGGAAAAATGGAATCGGCTGAGTCAGAGTGCAATCAAGCGTACTGTTGACCAGTTTTTGCCGAGAATTTGCTGCGTCATCGAACAACATGGAGGCCAAAACAAGCAAAATTGTTTGCCAACAAGTAATTTTGCTTGTTTTTGTTCTGCTTGTTTGTGATTCTACTATTGAAAAGAAAATTGGTGTTACACTTGGTGTAACGGCATGTTTGCCACAGCAAGTTGGCGTGTGTTGTGACAAAATTTGAGCCCTATAGGATGTGCAGGTCATGTGAAACACTCGATTTTTGACATGGCTTTAGCAGAAATGCTGCCGTTTGAGCGGCGCGCAACGAAATTTGATGAAATTTGGCGTGTAGGCGCAGAACCTGTCGGGGTATGTCATGTTAAAATTTCAGCCCAATCGGACCCTCTAGTCACGAGAACGAGACTGGCAAAGTTGCGTCTATCACTTTTCTTGGGCCACAGTGTATATACACATATACATATATACACATATACATATATATACATACATACACATATACATATATACACCACACTTACAGTATGCATTTGCATAATTATGTGGGAGCATGTGCAAATGACTCGTGATGTCAAGGCGAGTCACTCGATATGCAATTCATCAATGCGCAGTTTGCATAATTATGTTGGAGCATGTGCAAATGACTCGTGACGTCGAGGCGAGTCATTTGATATGCAATTCATCCATGTGCAATTCGTTTGGTAGTGGTAATCTGTGCTGCAACATTTGAAAATGCACTGTAACTACTGTGTGGATTTGCATATCAAAAATCGACCTTGCCCATGACCATCTCGAGGTCGCGAGCATTCGATCGAGCCATTGCGCGTCCACGTACGTCAAGCGGTTCGCGAGTTTACCTCTTGCCCACACACACACATACAAGTGCACGCGCGCACGCGTGCGTGCTTGTGTGTGTGTGTGCGCGTGCTTGCGTGCGTGCATGATGGTGCGATAACCAATACTTACATACACATACATATATACATATATACACATATACATATATACACATATACACATTATACACATATACATATATACACCACACTTACAGTATGCATTTGCATAATTATGCAGGAGCATGTGCAAATGACTCGCGACGTCAAGGCGAGTCATTCGATATGCAATTCATCAATGCGCAGTTCATTTTCCATTTTCCAATTAGGCGAGATACAATGTACCACATTTACAGTATCTACTTACAAATGCGCCGCGTGCACGGGTGTGTATATATATATATATATATATATATATATATATATATATATATATATATATATATATATGGGCAACAAGTAAACTCACGAACCGCTTGACGTACGTGCTCGCGCAATGGCTCGATCGACTCCTCGCGACCCCGAGATGGTCATGGGCAAGGTCGATTTTTGATATGCAAATTCATACCGTAGTTATGGCGCATTTTCAAATGTTGCAGCACAGATTAACACTACCAAACGAATTGCACATGGATGAATTGCATATCAAATGACTCGCCTTGACGTCGAGTCATTTGCATATGCTCCCGCATAATTATGCAATTGGATACTGTAAGCGTGGTACATTGTACATTGTACTGTACATTGTAGCTTGCCTAATTGGGAAACTTCCAGAACTCATGCAGGCATGCCAGCACACATGCACCCACGCACGCACGTACACGCACGCCCGCATGCACGCACGCACGCACCCACGTACAAGCACGCACATACGCATGCATGGGCACGCACAGGAGTGCACGCACGCACGTGCACGCACGCACGCACGGGAGTGCGTGCACGCACGCACGCACGTACATGCGCGCACGCACGCACACACGCACGCACGCACGCACGCACGGGAGCGCATGCACGCACACCCGCGTGGGAGTGCACGCACGCACGCACGCACGCATGGGAGTGCACGCACGCACGCACGCACGTACACGCACGCACATCACTGCAGGCGCGCACGCACGCACGCACGGGAGTGCACGCACGCATGCACGCACGGGAGTGCATGCACGCACGCACGCAAGGGAGTGCACGCACGCACGCACAGGAGTGCGCACACGCACGCATGCACACATGGGAGTGCGCGCACGCCAAGCATGTACGCACCCACGCCAAGCACGCAGGCACGCACGCGCGCATGCACGCACGGGAGCGCACGCACGCACGCACGCACGCACGCCAAGCACGCACGCACGCACGCACGCACGCCAAGCACGCATGCACCCACTTCAAGCTCGCACGCGCGCGCGCAACCACCCACGCCCAGCACGCACGCACGCACGCACGCACGCACCCACGTACCCACACGGACGCACGAACGTACGCACGCACGCACGCACGCACGCACGCACGCACGCACGCACGGGAGTGCACGCACGCACGCACGCACGCACTTTCGCACTCACGCATGCAAGCACGCACGCACGCACGCACATACACACACACACACGCACGCACGTATGCACGAACGCACGCACTCACGCACGCACGCACAAAGGAGCACAGAGTTTGGGCCAGTTTCTGTCAACGGGGTGCACGCCCTCACGAACTCAGAATTTGGGCCAGTTTCTGTCAACTGGGTGTACTACGCCCTCACGATAAAAAGAGGAACTCAGAATATGGGCCAGTTTCTGTCAACGGAGTGCACGCCCTCACGATAAAACGAGGAACTCAGAATTGGGCCAGTTTCTGTCAACGGGGTGCACGCCCTCACGATAAAAAGAGGAACTCAGAATTTGGGCCAGTTTCTGTCGACGGGGTGCACGCCCTCACGATAAAAAGAGGAACTCAGAATTTGGGCCAGTTTCTGTCAACTGGGTGTACTACGCCCTCACGATAAAAAGAGGAACTCAGAATATGGGCCAGTTTCTGTCAACGGGGTGCACGCCCTCACGATAAAAAGAGGAACTCAGAATTTGGGCCAGTTTCTGTCAACGGGGTGCACGCCCTCACGATAAAAAGAGGAACTCAGAATTTGGGCCAGTTTCTGTCAATGGGGTGTACGCCCTCACGATAAAAAGAGGAACTCAGAATTTGGGCCAGTTTCTGTCGACGGGGTGCACGCCCCCATGGACAAAGGGGGAGCATGAAGTTTGGGTCCCTCAATGCTGGCAACTGTCTTAAGGAACACTCGCCCACACAAGTAAAAGACAAAGCTACGCATATCCTTGCGCATTATCATCACTTCGACGTCATATGCAAAATCAATTGCTCCGTGCCTTAATGTATACATGGCGGCCGAAGGCCGCGCACGCCTCTAGTTTTTTCAAAAAGAAGTTGTGGCTTTCACCCACCCCCCCGAAGGGAGGCACCTGGCCCAGCGTTTCCGCTTTAACCAGTGACCTGCTGCCGAAAGCTGTCAACTGACCACGCAACATCACCCATGTGGGTGAAATTGCGCAGCCAGTTGGCAGCAGAATTTGCATAATTTGCATAATTTTCATTTGCATAATTATGCGGGAGCATGTGCAAATGACTCGTGACGTCGAGGCGAGTCATTTGATATGCAATTCATCCATGTGCAATTCGTTTGGTAGTGTTAATCTGTGCTGCAAATTTTAAAAATGCGCCATAACTACGGTATAGATTTGCATATCAAAAATCGACCTTGCCCATGACCAGGGGGGGGGGGGGTGCCACTCCGCGGTTTTATAATGGGCGCGCGTGTTCAGTTTTTGCGCACTCGCCGCCGCTCGCCAATGCGTTGGCGGATTTGCATCAAAATTGGTGGCTAAGTAGGAAATTTCATGGGCTACAAGATGGCGTTAACAGTTTTTAGCCGCTTTTAAAATTTTCGCGAGAACAGTGGCATTCTTCTGTCGCGGTGTAAAAAGCGCGCTTTACCGTAAATAGTCGGCCAGTGTAAAAGTTTTTATTAGAGGCCAAATTTAAAAATCTAAAAGACTAGGATTACGGGTATTGCCCTGAAGTTAATTTCATCCCATTATAGCTCTGCTCCATCTCTCACCCCCATGGCGGGCCAGGGCCCGTATGCTGACAGATTTTCCACTCTAATTCGAGTTAGAGCGCTCTACTCTAATTGGGGTTCGCAAACGATGCGCCACTTGTATCCTTTAGCACGTAAGAATTAGAGTGGTGTAGGGTACTTTAATTTGATTAGAGCGCTGTAATCCAATTCTAGTGGCATACTCTAATCCAATTCGAGCGGCGCGCGTGCATAAGATTAGAGTGCCTCCGACCACTCTAATTCAATTGTTTACAAAAGAATGGCCGAAATCTTGGCGCCAAAGCGTAAGGTGTTTCGAGATGAATATGACCCGCTAGAGGCACTGACGGATGTTGAGCTATACCAGCGTTTCCGCTTCGACCGTGACTCCATCCGAAGCCTTTCGCGCACGCTCGAGCCGGCGCTGCTGAGGGGAGGACAGTCGCCAGGCCGGCAGCTCGCGCCGCATCTCCAAGTGTGCGCCGCCTTACGCTACCTCGCCTCCAACGACTTCCAGCTGGACATCGCCGACTCGCTGCACATCAGCCAGTCGGCCGTGTCGCGCAGTGTCCACAGCGTCGTCGACGCCCTTGTTGAGCAGGCCGCCGACTTCATTCACTTCTCCGTGGACGAGGAGGAGCTGCGCCGACGCAAGGAGTCCTTCTTTCAACTGGCAAACTTCCCAAATGTCATCGGAATCGTCGACGGTACGCATATTCGCGTGTCGCCTCCGAAAGAGGAGGAGTTCGCCTTCGTCAACCGCAAGCGGTACCACTCGCTCAACGTGCAAGTGGTCTGCGACCACAAGGGCAAGATCACCCAGCTGTGCGCCCGCTGGCCCGGCAGTGCCCACGACGCGTGGGTGCTGCGGCAAAGTCACTTGTGGGCCTATTTTGAAGACGGGCAAAACGACGACAAAGGTGTCATTCTAGGCGACAACGGCTACCCCACTCGAAGGTACGGTTGCTCCCAACGTACAATTCTCCATTTTACAAAATGTACATGGCATCGAGCGAAACGCTGACTGCAATGGCATGGCTAATGTTATAATGCTGTCATTTCCTATACTGAGAGTATACGGTATACCACATTGAGTTATCTTGATGGACCGATCGACTTTACTTTAGATGGCTGTTGACCCCCTTCCTTGCGCCTGCGACTGCGGCAGAGCGGTCGTACAACGCCTCACTGAGGACAACGCGGTCGCGTGTCGAGCAGCTGTTTGGGCAGTGGAAGCGCCGCTTTGGAATCCTACAGCATGGCGCGATGCGCGGCGACTGCGGCTACGCACCAAAAGTCATCGCCGCCTGCGCGATACTCCACAACGTCGAGCGGTCGAGCGGCGCCTGCCCGAGCTGGAGGAAGAAGGCGAAGATGAACACGACGATGACGATGGCCTGGGGGAAGTGGCGCAAGACTTTGACGGCGACGGCGTCTACTCCCGCCGCGAGTTCGCCAATCTGTACTTCTGAGTGATTGGTTGCACGCGAATAAATCGAGTTACAACGTCACCTCCAACTCCACCCCCTCCCTCTCGCTCTCACTGTCAGACTGGGTATGGGCAAATGGGTATAAATAGGGTCTAAACAGTGTTATTTACTGTTTAATGGTCATAAAACACTGAAAAGCACTGAAATACACCAATATTTACTCACTTTTATCGTTTTAGACAGAATGAAAATCGCTTGGGAAAATTCTGGGGGGTTGGGGGGTGGTTTAAAAATTCGGCGGGGCCCCCAAACCCCCCCCCCCCAGTTACAGGTACGGTGAACAGACACTTACTTGCATGCATGCAGACCAACACAGCAGTAACGGTCGGCACAAATGTTTTCTTGCACAAACCCTGGCACTGACAAGCTCTACAGAAGCACAAACTTTGCAAGAAACAACAACAAATTACAAATGTTCACAACAGGAGATTCCATGCGCTTAAAACGGGCCATCAAAGGGGAATGCGTACTCGTTCTCGTCGTTGGCCAGCAAGGGGTCGTGGGCGCGGCGCGCGCGCATCTCCTTGACGAAGCCGTCCACGTTGCTCATGGTCTGCTGGAGGGTCGACATGGCGCTGCAAGTCGCCTCGCTCGCCTCCAGCTGTGCGAGCATCACCTGTGTGCGACTAATATAAACAATGGAGAAATTCGCGCAGCCCAACGCAATAGTAGGCACCTTCCGTTCCAGCTGCACCTTGCTCAGCACGTCAGCCGAAGGGGGAGTGTACGGTCGACTGCTGCTGGCTGCCGACTGCGAGCGGCGGACCCACAGTGCGCCTCGTCCCACCCGACCGACATCTACAAACGTTTCTGAATTTTTGCTGCGCTGCCGTCTGCTGAAACGCTGGCGAATTCCGACCGAGACCCACCCCCACCCCCACATTTCTCATAATCGTCACAAGCACAACACGTAGGTCCAACGTCACAATCCCCACCCCCAGCCCACACCTCCACCCCTCGGCCTCCCCTCCTCCCGCTAATTTTTATTATTTTCGACATGTTCAGTTCACCTGTGGCTGACGGTGTGGGTGCAGCGGCCGGTGTCACGAAATAAGTCATCCCCCAGAATAAGTCATCCCCCGGATGACTTATTCCCCCATTTGTCCGGAATAACTTATCCCCCAGCCGGGCCAATGTATTCCCATATCTTAAAAGTCATGAGGACGTTTCACTTGCAGAGTTAGACTTCCTATGGGTTGCGCAATGCATCGAATTGTTTGCCAAGTAAATGATGCGCATTTGCTCCAGAAATTTGGCTGCATTGAGGTATAAATCTGCCGAACGCTAAGTAAAACGGCTGGTATGCTAGGAATATTGGCTGATGGCTAAGTATATATAGGCTGAATGCTGAGTAAGTCAGCTGCATCGACGGCACCCATGGAATGTAGTGCAATTGTGGCTGCTCGCCCGTGACGCCTCCATTGCTTGTTCCCGACCCTGTTCCTGACCAACGCCCGTATGATCGTTCACAGTTTTCTGGATCCGCCACTGCCAGCTGAGGGCTACGTTTGGTCGAAGCGAATTGAGCTCAAGTGTTCGACACTTATGCCGCTGACCAGTTCGAAGGCATTGGAGGCGGCGTAACAGCTGCACCCGTATCCAATCGGTTGCAGCTATGTATTTGGATACGCTCACCATTTCCCCGAAGGACGAGTGTACCTTGACGCTGGCACGGATAGCTACGAACTCTCTCTGAGGGTCGTGATGTCGATTCCGATGGCATATTGCTTTTGCGTTTCTCGATGGCATATTGCTCTTCTCCGTCATTTTCATAGAGTTGGTCGCATTGGCGAGTTACTTTTTAAACGTTTTTTTTTCAAAAAAATACACGTATTTTTTTAAATATATCGCCGTCTGTATCTTATTTTAAAAAAGTGCGGCCGTAGTCGTGATCGTAAAGTTATAGCCGTAAATCGGAGTCTTAAGCCTGTTTTGTTGTGTCAACTTACAATAGATAATAAAACATTTGAAAAAAAACAGAAAATAAACCATAGGTATTTTTTAGGTATGTTCATTAGGTATAAAACAGTAGGTATTTTTTTATACCGTATTTAAAAAAATACGTCGGTCCAAAGTCAAAACGTATTTTTCCACACTCTACATTTTTAATACTCCTCTTGCATTATATAACACGTCCACATTCGTAGGTAAAAAATCTTGTAAACCCAGATGCCGTACGAATTAGGCAGAATTAAAGTCTGTGTTTTCTGCGTTTTTTCTGTGTTTACATCTGATCAAGCGTCTCTAATCAAGCACCAAAACTGCTGTTGAATTAGCGTTGATGAAAAATAAACACGCGTCACCCGTCGCCCAATGCAACTTCATCCGCCTGGGGGGGATTAATTAGCCCGCTGGGGGGATGACATAGCCCGCACGTTTTGGGGAATAAGTTATCCGCCCGGATGACTTATCCCGGGTTAAGTTAACCGCGGGGATGAGTTAGCCTGGGGATGACTTATACCGCGACACCGGCACCGGAGAAGCCGGGGGGAGGGGGGCGTCGTCGCCGACTCTCGAGCGCGCTGTGTCGTCGACGCCGCCGACACCGACAGGCGTGTCGACAAAGTCGACAAGGCCGCGAAAGCCGATCGAGTCACCGAGTTTTTCGGCTATCAGGGCCTCCGCGCCGTCCAGCGGGGGTGGTGGTGGACCGCCGCCCGTCTTCTCGCTCTCCCTGTGTGCAACATTTGTTCTCTCTCTCTCTACAAAAAATAAATCTACCACATGGGGCAAATTTAAAATTAAATTTCAAGAAACGAAACAGCCTGTGAAGCAGCAGCCAGCCAACAACCAAAAAAAAATTCAGTACCGCTTCAGCTCCGCCAATTTGGTCTTGGTTCGGGTTTGCTTGTATTGCCAGTGGCGCTTGCACTCCTCCAGGGAAATCCGCTTCTCTGAGTCGGCGTTGAACTGATTCAGCACGTACTCCCACGCATTCCGCTGTTTCGCGGCAGACGTGGGGTCCGACGCAGAGCCTTTGATCGCATTCACATTGTCGAGAATCAGCCCACACAGCCTCACTGAGTCGGGGCCGGAAATGCGGTTCATTTTTTAGCGCTGCCTCAATTTTAACGGCTCATTAATTGCTGGAAAAGATTTACCGCAGCGCAAAACTGATTTGGAATCCATGCGCCCCCGTTGTCCCCGTGGCGCATTGACCTAACACTCCAATCCAATTCAAAGCACTCTAATTCACGTTGTCAGCATACGGGCCCAGGCCCAAAACTGAAAATCCACTTGTCGCGCCATTTGGTACCAAAACTTTAGACGTCCATTTCTAAACAAAAAATTGTTCGAATTAAGTGAAATATGGGTTAGGTATAACCGCCTCGACGTCCTCTTTCGAATGCCGCATAGCGCGCCGCGCTCCGACCTACGGTTCGGCCGCACGGCGCCTGTAAGCGGTCTCGGGTGCCAAAATCGACTAAAAATTCAAATATTCGGAGTTCAGGTTCTCAGCGCTGGGGAGGAGATTCGAAAATCCGCTCGACAAAAAGTTTTCTACCTACCTCGACTACGAACCACAGAAATCTCATCGCTGGGCGATAAGCATGCAGACCTGGCTAGTCCAAAAGGTGTGTTTTTGTCCATTTTCCATTGTAATTGCAATATTTTACGTCTATTTTCTCACGAGTTTGTTAATTATATCCAAAACGTTTGTGCAATTTAGATTCGCCTCATCATGCTGAACAACCGGACGTGCGATTCGACCAGGTTTGGAAACTTTTTATTTTCTTGAGTTTTGAGCACCCCAATTCTGGAAGTTAGAAAAACTATGAAAAATAAAAAGTTTCCAAACCTGGTCGAATCGCACGTCCGGTTGTTCAGCATGATGAGGCGAATCTAAATTGCACAAACGTTTTGGATATAATTAACAAACGCGTGAGAAAATAGACGTAAAATATTGCAATTACAATGGAAAATGGACAAAAACACACCTTTTGGACTAGCCAGGTCTGCATGCTTATCGCCCAGCGATGAGATTTCTGTGTTTCGTAGTCGAGGTAGGTAGAAAACTTTTTGTCGAGCGGATTTTCGAATCTCCTCCCCAGCGCTGAGAACCTGAACTCCGAATATTTGAATTTTTAGTCGATTTTGGCACCCGAGACCGCTTACAGGCGCCGTGCGGCCGAACCGTAGGTCGGAGCGCGGCGCGCTATGCGGCATTCGAAAGAGGACGTCGAGGCGGTTATACCTAACCCATATTTCACTTAATTCGAACAATTTTTTGTTTCGAAATGGACGTCTAAAGTTTTGGTACCAAATGGCGCGACAAGTGGATTTTCAGTTTTGGGCCTGGCCCGCCATGGGGGTGAGAGATGGAGCGGAGCTATAATGGGATGAAATTAACTTCAGGGCAATACCCGTTAGATTTTTAAATTTGGCCTCTAATAAAAACTTTTACGCTGGCCGACTATTTACGGTAAAGCGCGCTTTTTACACCGCGACAGAAGAATGCGACTGTTCTCGCGAAAATTCCAAAAGCGGCTAAAAACTGTTAACGCCATCTTGTAGCCCATGAAATTTTCTACTTAGCCACCAATTTTGATGCAAATCCGCCGACGCGTTGGCGAGCGGCGGCGAGTGCGCAAAAACTGAACACGAAAAATGGCGGAGTGGCACCCCCCCCCCCTGCCCATGACCATCTCGGGGTCGCGAGCATTCGATCGAGCCATCGCGCGTCCACGTACGTCAAGCGGTTCGCGAGTTTACTCGAAACATACATACACACACACATACACACACACATACACGTACGTAAGGCGCATTTGTAAGTAGATTTTTTATTCTTGCGATTTAGCTATGTGAGCGCTATGGTGCCCGTAAAGAGTCTACGGGAGTACGACACGCAACTGGATGTTGCTGTCATGTTTTCCGAAACGCTACAGTGGTACGTATATGTGTGTACGTATGTTGTGTGTATGTATGTTTGTTTGTCCGCATGAATGATTATGATAAGCCCTGAGGCCATCCGCACTAGTAAGCGCTACACCCCCCCCCCCCCCCCATGGCAAGCGCCACCCCCCTCCCATGGCAAGCGCCCTGCGTGGACGGCCGCCTACCGTACCTAATTAGACTAATTAGACATTTTACTCCATCTGCGTGAACATCTTCTTTCCGCATGCATACCCCAAGAGCGCTTGTCGGGCCCTGAAGAACAAGCTGATCGAGCAGGACGACGTCGACTACTGCGACCCCACGATCATGATCACCCTGCCGCGATTGGCGATCGTCTGGTGAGCAGTTTCGTATCGATTTATTGATTTTCTCATTTTATTGCACGAGGGAGTGTGGCCGATTCACTAATATCGATTTTTGATGTGCGTTTGCCCTCTATTGTACACACGCGTACACGTGTGCTTTGTTAAATCTAATTTGCATGCAGTAATTACATTCCTTGCATTGCAGCGGCCTGCTGATCTACCCCGAGGGACCACTCAACTTGGATTCGGGGCCCGAGCGCCTTCCAGAGATGTTTAGACCATTTTCCGCGCTCCTTCAGAAGATACGGTATGCGCGAGTGCGTGCGTGCGTGCGTGTGTCGGTCGGTGCCTGGGGGCAAAATTTCGTTGGCCAGAACCCAAACGCGACTTTCCCCCCATAAAGCTGGTCCCGATTTCGCCTGCGTTGCGCTCTAGCTGCGAACTTTTTGGCTAAAGTGTATTTTCCATTTTATTGTATGCGCAAAAGGACATTTAAATTGCCCCATCCGCAAAAAGAATACTCGTGACTTTTGCGCTTAAACGCCCCCCCCCCCCCTAAAAATTCAGGCTCCGTTACAGTTGGCAAAACAAGCAGAAAACGTTCCACGTTGACAATAAATTGGACTACGAGTGTTTTAGCAATCGTTACTCAAGCCTGTTCTTGATAGATGCACTACAGTTCTTTCCAACTGGAATCTTTACTTGTGGAGCAGCTGCTTGCTCTGTTTTTTGTTTGTTTGTGCGTATCTTGTCGTCATCTTTTCCTATGTGATTTCAGCGAGCTGTTGCGCGTGCTGACGCCAGAAGAGTCTTTGCGCCTCCAGAAACGTCTCTGCGAGACAGGCGGCTCCAATGACACGAATACCGATCAAGATCAGATCGCAGCCGAGGAGGAGATCAGCCGCATCGCCGACTATCCTTTGCATCTGCCCAACCTGAGCGCCAAAGACATCAAAGGAGATGCAAAGAACAAGTCGGTGCATCTTTTTTTCGTCTGTAGTTCTACTGGTATTGATCTGCTTGGTAGGCGGCACCTCTTAATATAAAAGGCATCTTTTAGACAGTATCTGTGATGCACTGTTGACACAGTGGTTGTAACCCATGAGATCGGGGGTTCGAATCCCAGCCCAGGCGCCACACTGTTTTCAGCGATTCTTCCCTGAACTGAAACAGTGCCAATGCCAGGGCAGAGCAACGCGTGAAGTATAGGAAGCCGCATTTCGGTTACCGCTTGATTTGCGGTGCCATAAACTCGCGCTACAAACTGAACTACTCGATTAAATTCTACCTACTTTAAAAAAAAACAGTAGAATTCTGAGCAGTGATTGAACTGTGCGAGTGAAACCCAGTGTATGTTCACTGCCTCCTTAGGTTACTCTTGCTTGATTGGATCGGTTGTTTTGTCTTCATGCTGGCTTGCTTGTCTCAGGGCGGCTCTAGGAAAATAGCCTCGTGCCAGTGAGGGTGCGGTGTCAGATAAAACTGTTTTATCTAGTCAAAACAGCAATTTGCCTAGTCATCCACTGGCCTGGTCTCCACTGCCTGTTTGCACGGTGGGCCATCCATACCAGTCTCCCCTCCACTTTCAGGCCCAGCCCTGACTCGGCCAAGCCCCCGGCAAAGTCGCACAAGAAGAAAGCGACCAGTGGCGCGCAGCTCCTCTCCCCGGAGGACACCACCACCACTACCATCAGTGGTGGCACCGGAGGCAAGCCGGTGGATCTCCGGAGCCGATTCAAGTCCTCGGCTGATTTGCTGCACCGACTGTTCGTCTGCGTCGCCGGCGTCTCCGATCAGCTGCAGACCAACTACCCGGCCGACCTCAGGGCCGTGCTCAAGATGGTCCTCCAGAGCAAGGAGCTCCTCGACGTTTTTGAGGTGCGCTGGGGGACTAATGCGCCACCAGGGGGGGGGGGGGTTTGACGTTTTTAAACAAGGTAATGGCGAAAGCGGGTTGCGCCAGGGTCTTGGGGTGCTACTTGGGTCAGATAAGACCTAGCGTTATTTCGGTGTTGTATTGTCGAAAGACGCTGGCGCCACGTTGAGCCAAACTTGGAACAGTTCTGTTGGCGCGGATCGAGCGTGTGTGAGGTTTCACTGCCGACCGGGGGGAGGGGGGGGGGGGTGTCGCCCATTCACAGGCGGCTAGTTACAGGGGTGCTTGTGTCACTAATGAAGCAGCACGCACGCACGTACACGCGCGTGCGCCCTGCGTTTAGGTGCGCGGTCAGCCGGCCGCGACTGCCGGCAACGAAGAGGAGACGGCGGTCGAAGCGAGCGAGGCCAGCGCCGCGCAGGCTGTCGAAGAAGGTGCGAGAACTTTTTGAAATTTCTTTAAATGAATTTTACGATTGAAATTCGCTCGCAGTTCGTTGGGTGCCCGATTCGGACGCGCCGTTGTGCCACGCCTGCGGGGAGCCCTTCACGATCGTGAGGCGAAGACACCACTGCAGGAGCTGTGGACAGGTGGAGTGCCCTGGGGGTGCCTTTATTAAAATCAGTAGTCTTTCTTTCTAAAAGATTCTGAAGGCTGAATGTAGTCTGTAATAAAGGGTCTTTTTTTTTTAAATTATAACATTTCTTTTTTGAAAAACTAATTATACGAGTGTCGGATTGTTATGAAATTTGGATCACTTAGACTCAAGACTTTAGGATTTTGTCTGAAAAAAGAATCGTCGAATTCGATTGAGGATTCCAAGAGTTATGGCACTACAAATCAAATGTCTCGTTTTTGGGCAGACTTTACAAGCTTTACGCTTCGAATTGTGACTATCCAGTACTGTACGCCAAATTTCAAACGCCAAACTTTGCTTAAGGTTGGCGCGGGTTCGTCTAATCGGCGCACAGTATTCTCTACTGCTGCTCGCTCGACTGAAACCTCTCTATCCGCCCTCCCCCATTCCATTCCTCTCCCCATCCCCACCGCCCGCGGCCGCGCCACTCCCTTCACTTCAACGCGGGCGCCAAAAACGAGACATTTGATTCGGAGCGCCATAACTCTTGGAATCCTCAACCGAATTCGACGATTCTTTTTTCAGACAAGATACTAAAGTCCTGAGTATAAGTATTCCAAATTTCATAATAATCCGACAAAGGAAACAAAAGTTGTTCAAAAAAGAAATGTGATAATTAAAAAAAACACCCTTTAGCAACTGTACCTAACTGTGGTCTGTGTAGTAGGCTTGCCGCGCTTGACGACAATAACGTGAGCTGTGACTACTGCTAAATTCTCAGGCGCGACCGTTTTCTTCGGTTGTGCTGAGTACCGCATGATCATTGTAGTGCGGGATAGGTGGCTGGTCATCTTAGGGAGACATACCTTTAACTAGTACTTGTACCTCGCGGACGTATTGTGTGCAGTGGCACTTGGCAGTCCGTACTGTACATACCGTAAATCCTCCAATAGTTCCCCCCCCCGGTATGGTGAGGTTGAATTTATAGTGCCCCAGGGGGTGTTGGGAAGTGGCTCCGCTATACACCCTATATAAAGGTGCTGCTGTGCTGTTAGTACTATGTGGAGAATTTATAGTGGTGCTGTTGGAGAATCTACGGTACATGCAGCTAAGGAAGGCCTTTTTGAGGTCGCACGGTCCTAAGGTCCCACGATTTTTAGGTCTTCTGCGCCAAGTGCTCCGCCAACAACGCGGTTGTGCCTGCCACAGGCCTGAACAAGCCCGTTCGCGTCTGCAACGCATGCCTTCTCTTCAAACTCAACCCCTTTGCGAGTGGCACTTGAGTGCAAGATTTTTTTTGCTTTCAAGAAAAAATGTTGAAAATTAAAAGGAAAAACCTCGAAACTTAAAGTCGAAACCTTGTGAAAACAACCACCGAAAAGGCCTAGGCAAGGGGAGACGGGCGGCGGCAGCAACCAACGAAACGTGGTTCGAGATTTGGAAAATGAAAAAAATCTGGGAGACCCAATGAGATTTTTGAGATTTTAAAATCGTCTGACGACAAATTTCGAATCGCGCGCCCCTTTGCGTTTCGGGGGAAGGTTGAGCGCGGAATTTGCCCCGTGTCGTCGTATCGCGGTTACAAATCTTGGCGGGGCGAGTTGTAAACGCTCCTTTCTTCGCGTGTGATTAACTACGTCTGTACACAAGAGTGATAATACGAAAAGTACTGTAGCGCGTTGCGCACAGACCGCAATACAGTAATTTTCTACTAAAACCCACTTTACTTTTCCAGTTCTAATAGTTAGTTACCCATATCTGCTCTAGACTCAAATTGACAAGTTGCGGCCAGTGTGCTGCTGCCACACGAATTGCACTCGGTTATCGATGGAGCGCTGTTGTGAATACGGTATATGCAAATCGGGCGGTTTCAAATAAACGGCAACATTTGGACTTGGACAATGATTTTGGCTTGGGCTTTGGGCGCTGCGGGAGAGAAAGTGTTACAGACCCAGACCGACAGAACGTGCGCCCAAACGCCTGGCTCCGACGCGCGCAGGATCGCGCGCGCACGCACGCACACACGCACATAGTGCTTTGTCGCGCACTTGAACCGGTTCGACGACCACTTCAACACGTTTCGCGCTGTGCTGTTCGCAGCTAAAAGCGGTGCCTTTCAGTAAGGCGATGGTACAGAATTCAACCGATTACTGTAAGTGCGTAGTGGACGGCGGCACGTTCTGTCAGCGTCAGCGTCTTGTGAGTTATGCACGCTGTCCCTGCCTCCAGTCATCTTGCCCAAAAGATCCGCATTACAGATAGGGTTGGGTGGCGGGAGGGGGGGGGGGTGGTCGTTAGTGTGAGCGCTCTGTTGTCGTGGCCTTTCCGTGTGCCCCTATCTTCAAGTCAAAGCTCTTCAAGTCAAACTATTTGGCTCTAAAGAGAGTGTTGTCGGCACAACAGAAACAGGATGGCGTTGGCTGCACCAATTATAGCAGCCGTCATGTCGGTGACGTTTTCTGTAGCCGCCTACGAAGGAGGCAGCGCTGCATATTCTAGTAGGTAAATCAGTTGTTACATTTTTTTGTTGAACTCGCGCGCTCAACACGTGCAACTGAGCACAGAGGGTGTGCACAGTTTGGGTTGAAATTTCAACTGCTTGGATCTGTCCGTGCGTGCGTGCTTGTTTGTCGTGCGTGTATCTTTTGTTGCGTGTCGTGTCTGGTCCTGCAGTAGTCAGCAATTTGATTTTAATTTGTTTTAAAATTATAACCTTAGACTGCGTCTCGGTTGTCTACACCCGGAGAGAGGGTCTGGAGTTTCTGAATCGTCGTCTCCTGAAGATCACCCCTCCCAAAAGCGCACCGGATTTACACCGCTGCGCGTTGCTGTGCTATCTGCGAAGGGGATGCGCCGTTGCCAACTGGCACAGACGTCTACAAAGCTGTCATTTGTACACGGGAAAGGTACCTACCGTAAACCTCCAATAGTGGCCTGGGGTAATGTACTTTTAACCGCTCCTAACCCGCAGCACCATTGGAGGTACGGTAGTCCACTATTAAAAGAGGGGGCCCTCCATAGTATCAGATTCTGTCGGTTGTTCATTGGAGCATTTGATCAACAAACACCCACGAACATGCAAGCAAACAACACTCTATACTGTCTCGTCACCTCGTCAGTCGCAATATTTTGGTGCGTTCTAGATGAGTCCACACTTGAGGCGCGGTTGGATGGGCCATTATAATCGCCAAATCGTCTTGAGCAGCTGCGAACAGACGATCGAATGGCCGAACACGACGAGCACGGTGCTGACAGTCGGCGCCGTCTCCACTCGGCAATGGTGGAAACGGCAGCAGCCAACGTCAGTCACCTGATCGACGGTCGTCCGCGCCGAGGCGAAGGACGGCGGCGGCGGGCCCGTCTAGGCCCGAGCACGGAGCCATCCAACGGGAGGCTGCGGAGTCTGCCGACTTACACAGCCCAACTCCCGAGGTGGCCAGTGCCCGCCTGATCAGCCTGCACGACCACAGCTTTCGCGCGGTCTGACGGCGCCACGGCTGCGGCGGCGACCGATGCCGCCGCCGCGACGCCTTCAAAATCGACGCCTACGCCGCTCTGCTCAAGCTCGGGCGGCGACCACACTGCCCCTCCCTCCGGCCGTGGGGCCTCTGGCGCAGGATGGAGCGACGCCGCGGGCCCGCGAATGCGGCCATCCGGTTCGGTGAGGAGGCGAGGCGCGTCTCTACCGATGGCAAGGTGGGGGCGGCGTATGAGGGCCCTATCTTTGTCTATTGCTTTTTGGGAAGTCAACGCAAATCTCGCAGGCTTGCGATTGCGGTTTCAAATTGCACTGTAGGTCGCAGTGGCCTTTTTTGGAGACGCGACTACGCGATTGCGGATTGTGACTCAATCCGAATCCGCAATGACAGGAGCAGCCTGTCAGGAGCGGGTGCTGGTTCCAATCGCATTCTCTGCACTGGAGAGATCGGATTGTATCTCAATCCGAAGTCGGCTGTACAATTTTCTTCTACCGTAATTTTAATCGAATACAACCTAAGCCTAAGTTGTAATCGAATACAACCTAAGCCTAAGCAACACAGTGTAATGTGAATACATCACACTTTATCCTTTTTTCTTGATTATTTCTTGCTGATGTGGCTCACATGTGCGATTAAATGGATACTGTAATTCCTTAGTATTAAACCGAGTATTTAAACTAGTGACAAAATGACGGAAAGTCGTATCAGTGAAATAAACGCAAGGACAATTTTTAAAGTCATTTAGGCGGGGTGCACTTGTAACAACGGCGGTCGGCTTGTGGGACCCAAAAAACGACTGATGCAAAAATTGTTGGAGATTCGCTTTGTATTAGCCTGTTAAGCGTCATACGTGAGTTTAGCGGCCCATTCCAGCTGCGGCCGATGCTCCGCTGTTGAATGCCTCTGAAACGATGGAAAGATAATTTTTGAAGTCGTTTAGGCGGGGTGCACTTGTAACAACGGCGTTCGGCCTGTGGGACCCAAAAAACGACTGATGCAAAAATTGTTGGAGATTCGCTTTGTATAAGCCTGTTAAGCGTCATACGTGAGTTTAGCGGCCCATTCCAGCTGCGGCCGATGCTCCGCTGTTGAATGCCTCTGAAACGATGGAAAGATAATTTTTGAAGTTGTTTAGGCAGGATGCACTTGTAGCAACAGCGGTCGGCCTGTGAGTTTCCATATTGGCAATTTTCTATAAGGCGGCAGAGGCAGCATACTGCGTGCAGCCGTCGAACGACGAAGCGGTGCTGCTCGTGTGCGTGCACGTGAGGCGCCCGCCGCTGCGCGCGCCCCACCGAGACGCCGCTGTGATACAGTAGTCAACGGACAACGCGGTGCTGCTTTGGTGCATGTGCCATTGTACATGTGCAGTGCAGCCGCACAGAGTCGATATGATCAGAGTCAAACGGACAGCGTCGATAGAATTCGCAAATAGCTGCGGCTCAACCTACAGACTTTTGTATGGCTTTATGAGTTCACAGAGTATTGAGTGAGTACAATCAACCGTCGTAGTCCCATATTCAAATATATTGGTGCGTTGCGCTAATGCTGCTTCCGTCGAATACATTAACTGCATTTCCAAGTAATTTATCTGAAATGTTTTTTTTTCCGAAGCGTCGAAGTATAATGTCTATTTTTAGAGTGCTTTTGTGTAAGTTCTTTGGAGATGCGCTGCCGCTGCTTAGATAAAGGTCCGCTCCACGCTGTCTTGCGTAGAAGGATAATTCAAATGTTACCGTATAGATACACCCTTTTGTCATCATATACTGTGATCGCTTGCTGTGTGGCTTTCCTCTTTAGTATTTCGTTGTCGCTTTGTTGAAAGTGAATTTGGTAATAACCGATCCATATGCACCATATGCACCATATGCACCATATGCACGGGGCCTTCGTTATTGCGGTGCGACATTTTTTCTCTTGTCTCTCCATTACAGCTTTTAGATGCGACATTAATTTTTTGTTTGTATTAAGTTTTTGCTTAGACTTAGGGTTAGGCTTAGGATGACCTTAGGCTTATACTTTAGCTTAGGCTTTTGCTTTTGCTTAGGCTTAGGCTTCGCTCAGGCTTAGGCTTTGCTCAGGCTTAGGCTTAGGCTTAGGCTTAGGCTTAGGCTTTTGCTTAGGCTTAGGCTTCGCTCAGGCTTAGGCTTTGCTCAGGCTTAGGCTTAGGCTTAGGCTTAGGCTTAGGCTTAGGCTTAGGCTTTTGCTTAGGCTTAGGCTTCGCTCAGGCTTAGGCTTTGCTCAGGCTTAGGCTTAGGCTTTTGCTTAGGCTTAGGCTTCGCTCAGGCTTAGGCTTTGCTCAGGCTTAGGCAGCACACGCGCACGCGCGCGCGCACAGGCACATGAACGCGCGCGCACGCGTGCACGCACACGCACACATGCACGTACACGCGCACCCGCACATGCACAGACATGCGCGCACACAAAGGCACGTGCACGCGCGCATACGTGCACGCACACCCACATGCACTTGCACACGCGCATGCATGCTCACACGCGCATGCCCACTTGCACGGGTACAGGCACTTAAACGCTCACGCGCACGAACGTTCACACGCCCACGGACAGACAGATGAAAGTGGCGGTTGCCTTCGGTCCCCCGATAACCCCCCCCCGGTTTAGAGATATGCGAGACGGAGAGACCAGAGAGAAAAATGTCGCATCGACATAACAAAGGCCCCGTGCAGATGGTGCAGATGGTGCATATGGTGCATATGGATCGGGAATTCCC